>BQNB010173710.1:0-13331 GCA_026074375.1 Tanacetum coccineum
AACAAATGGTCATAGAATGGAGTATGTATATCAAGATGTTTACTTCACACACTACTAGTGTGTGTGTGTGTGTGTGCCGAGCTCAAGACAAAGAACCAAAGGGGACCATTTTGATCTACAAATGAGAGTTTAGTAGGTACATGGTGCAAGCCCTTATGTAGGAAGTTGGTTAGGTTTGTTAACTTGTAGCAAAAATTCAAAAATGAATCCTATGCATGCATATATGTTGTAACCGGTTGTGGATAAGCAAAAACAGGGACCAAAAATATTTTTCCCACTTTCTAGGATCATAGTGCTAGTTGGTGAATTAATTTCCAAGACTTTGCATGATCATGTATAAGTATAAATTAAATACGAAGCACGTAAGTAACGAAACGAGTAACGGTATCACGAAAAATTACGAAATTTTAAATATTGCTTAAAAACATAAAAACACGGATATTGCCAAAATACTACAACGTTTGGTGTCCCGGTTTGCTCCCGAAGACGATTCTCAGATAACAACGAAACAACTTCCCGGTTAAACGGTAAAGCTAAATGAAACACTTAAAAATTCAAATTACTACACGGAAACGGCTAACTTATTGAACCGAAATTCTCGGGTCTCTTGTTAAAGCCTTGAATCCTCAAACCCATGCGCTTTTGATTAAAACCCTAAAAATGACCCGTTTTGATTTTCTATCTAACGAATCCTTTTTCTAAACTTTTGTTACGTTAGAACATCTTATTTTAGCTTATTCTAAACTTTTGTTACGTTAGAACATCTTATCATTTGGAACCCTAAAATAAGCTTGCATGACTTTTTGGACTTGATTTGCAAATGTTTTCAAACATAGGGGTATATATCGTAATTTTTTGAAATTTATAACTTGAGGGGCTGAAAATGTTATTATTCCAAATTTATAACTATAAGGACCTATTTTGCCAAGTTCTAAAGTTAAAGGTTTAAATTATATATACTTTATATATAAAAGGACTAAACTTGTAAAAGTTTATAAACCAAAACAGAATCACTATGAACAAAGTCGAAAGTCGAATTCCCCCAACTAATTTTACACAACAAAAAATTCATAACCTTCCAATTTAGGTTTCTTTAGAGCCCTAAATGTTAACCTTATTTTTAATAACACACAATTCCTGAACCCAATCTATTTTTTTAGCCTTTTGGTGAGGCCTTAAATATTCCAAAGATAAGAAATTCCAATCGAGAAACGAACAAACAACTCTCCACTCCTTGTGATTTGTATAATCTCACAGCCAAATAAGTCATGCACCAATCCATAATGTATCTCAGTGACTTGACACTAACTTGTCAACACATCGTCAAGAAATTCAAGATAGACCCACCTGTACGAGGACCCTTTAGATTTTTTTAAACAGTGTTCCCCTGAACATACAGGATTCGGATCTCCCTACCTTAAGTTTTCGAGTAGGTGATTCATAGGCAAACCCTTTAATCATGCCCCGCTAACATTAAACACATTCTCACGTCAGCACTAGTAGCATCTTTAACTGCCTCACATTCATCGATACCCCTTTATCCTCGCCCTCCATTGGAGTGAAACCAGGGGGATATTTTCACAAACTAGTTCATGTTAATGATATTGTGTAATCTGTAGCATTTCTTCTGAGTGCGGATATAGATTAAAAGGATCCTCAGAAAATATTCTTGAATACCTATATTATCGGCAACCACTGTATTTTTCTTTGTTTTGACTTATACATCCTTCAATACGGTTTCAAGGTACGCCATCGACATCGCTAAAGCTTCTGTTTTTGATTTTACCATCCACCTTAGGCGCGCCATCTTAAGGATTGAACAATCGCTAATGACCTCATCGTCCTCCTCCTATATTAGCAAAATCAGGCACCCCCCAAGGTTTCTTAGCTCTAATCCAAACAGACCTTTCACGAATATGATTTTAAACACAAAAGAAATCTAATGATGACAATATGTTGCACACATTATTCGTTTTGGAATGAAAACAGTCATCGTCCTGATCGTCAATGTCAAGGAATTCAACCCCTCTATTTTGGCTGCAATAGCATAAACCGTGTTATCATACCATAAACTTGAGCGGTTATAACCTTCTATTCCTCCCAAGCAATTCCCTAACTTTCCCAGGTATGAAATCCCTGGATGAGCTTGAATGAATTGGGAGAAACCCACGAAGCAACGCTAACAATATTACGGAAAAAGATTCATGGCATTTAGTGTCATCGAATTCCCACATAAACCATATCTCACCTACGTAAATTTAATCTTAATATTCATGAATCCTTCATTATTCAAAATTGTATTGATATTTGCTAAAGATGCGAATTCTTTTACCCTGCCAAGCAAACAATTAGACAAATCTTTGGACATGACACAATCATCCTCCAAAACCAAGGCAGGAGAATCCTTATCATTATGACCTTTTACCACGTTCACAAACGATGTACCATTAACCTTAGGATTCTGATTCTTGGGCAAATTAGAATTTACCTTAAGGTCGTTGGAATCTGGTGGTGTTTGCCTGGAGTTTGTATTTATCGATCCATATCGTACACAAATTGTTCACCAATCTCTCCACGCTGAAAACGTTGATGAATCGAACAAAGCCAAACCCTCTATCCCAGCTTTTGACCTTTTAACTTGGGATACAAAGTATCCAACGACATGTCCATATTGTTTACAAGTACTAAACAAGTCCTTAGCAGAGAACTTTTCAGGGAAGTTTGTAACAAAAATTGATGTGGATATTTTGGATAAGTCATCCTCCTTTGTTCTTCGGCTCCCCATTGACACAAGAAAGCCAGAAATACGGAATGGATATAATTGGATTGAAGGGAGATCTAAGAATTAAGGGGTGGGGGGATTAGGCGAGAATTAAAAGAAAACGGAAATGGAAATCGTAATGAAAGGGAGAAAACAAAACTAAAACCCTAAGATCCCAAGATGAGAAAATCGCCTAAAACTCGCTTCGATCATGAGTAATAATCAACAATTGATTAATCCCAATTTCAGGGGTTATAGCAATTTCAAACATGAAGGATGAAGGGAATTAGATTGTTAGTTTGTAGATTGCTTTGATCGTCGCCGCCGCCACCTTTGTTAGATAAGAATTAAGGCCTTCTTAGTGGCTTACTGTTCTGTTTGTCAGAAAACATTATTGATCATGTTCATATTAGTTAAAATGTTCACTTTTGTATAGTTTAAGCAAGCACCTCCTCGTGCTACAAGATTGATGACTATTAGAAGTAGTTGCTTAAAATACGCCGCCACCAACATGATGAACATGTATTTTCAGAGCTATTATGTATTAACATGAACAAAAAAAGGTTATGGCTATGATAAGCATACACTTATATAAACCATATAGGTGCGTCCAAAAAGTGCACATATTTCCCAGCCAACATACACATATCAATAGAACACATGGCTATTTGTTTTGTCACACACATATGTGTGGCGTGATCCTATCACACTTGCCTCAATTATTTCGCAATACCTAATGCAATACAAAAAGCTTTAACACAACCATGGCCTTCACTTTTTGCCATATGCGCGGGTTCCTCATACGTTGTTTGGTTCTTTCATAGTCGTGGACTCCTCAAAGTCTGACTTGTTGTCTGCCTTTGTTATTTCATTTTATTCCCATGCTTTGATGTTCTCTTCTCTGTAATGACTATATGAAGTCAAGAATGTGATATCATATAGAATCCAATTAATTCCTAGAGTGTTCTATACTTTCCTAATTCCCAATTACAAATTGTAGGAACTATATGTAGCATTTTTACCTGTCGGTGGCAGATGTTCGCCCTCCTCTTATGGAATAAACCGACACAACTTCCTAGTAGCTAAAATTTATGCCCTATTAAAACAAAAACATAAACAAAAAAGGAGAAAAACGTAATATACAAATAAGACTATTGTTATAGAAGATGCATAGAGCTACATATTGTAGTTGCAGGAAAGACGACGTGAAAGATACTTGAGAGAACAGAGGCGTCAAGAGGTCGAGGTTCGTTGAAAGAGCATTTCTCCGTTGGCATGAAAATGGAAGGATCTTTCAACAAATTATTATGAATACCATAATCATTGTTCAACGTCATGATAAGCAATCTACGGCCAGTAGATCAAAGAAGAAATGCATGTATCCAACATTTTTGTGAAAAAAGACAGTTAAATATAAGAACAAAGTTTCTAAAAACCCATAATTTATTTTAGTAAAAATACTTTTTCACCTTGAAATTTAATATTACTTGACCTCACATCCTGAATATCCGTATAATTTTCATCGTCGAATCATCTGAACATCGACGCGTTCTGGAAAGTTTAGTTTGCTCTGGACCCTTTGAAGCGTAGTGCAGCCTAATCATATGCAAGGGTTGGACCCTTGGCTGTTTCAAACGTACCTAACCAAACTCTTGCATCTTTGTTGGGATCTCTTATCCCAATGCTGATTTTCCCCATGGTCGTTGTCTTACACCTGTTCAATATTACGTTATATAAGTAAGATTTATGCAATGTTCCAATAGACACATTAAGATCATACAAACGTCATTTTGTTGGCTATGAATTAGGCTCAAAATTAAAGACTACTCATATAACGCGTGACATAAACTAAAAACCACAAATTAAAATAGTAGTAATCTTAAAGGCCATAACATTCTTGTTATGGATTTGCATACTACAAACAATTCAACAAGGTTCTTCAAAGCAAGTGCACATTCTTCTAACAAATCAGGAGCCCGAAAAAAGTAAAAAAAAGGCAAACGACAACATAACTTAACCAATATAAAAATAATACCTGTAGCTAACTTGTTTGAATGCACAACACATCCCTGATTATATTATCTAGCCCATGACACAAATCGCCATAGGTTACAATACTAGCTTGCACCTCAGGTGCTACAAATAAACACGCTCTTGTAGAAAATATTTGGTCATGCACAAATTATGTATAGAGATGTCAAAATCAATGGGTTAGACTTTTTGAACGGGTTCACCTGCAAAAACCAACTATCCAACTTCTTTTTGATTTTAAATATCTCAACGAAAGAATGATAATAAATATTGTAAAAAGTGGCTTACTGAAAAATATTATTAGAGAGGTTGTATTGCATTAAAATACAAACACATAGATTCGTTGGTCCATCTTTCATAATCACGACTAATCTTTAAGTATGAGGCTCAGATAGGGAACCAATCAAGAAAAGAGGATACTGTTAGTCCATGATTAGTCAAAGTCAATTATATATGATTAGTCAAAGTTATTTATGTCATTCAAAGTTATTTATGTCATTCAAATTAATGGTCATTATGTATTGGGCTCAGGCCCGTATTCTAAAATAGTCCGTACACTCCTATATATTGTATCAATTGTTTTAAGGAATACAAGACACAAATTATTTAGTCCATGAATTAGTCCAAAGGTCAATTATATATGAATTAGTCAAAGTTATTTATGTCATTCAAAGTTATTTATGCCAGTCAAATTAATGTCCATTATGTATTGGCTTAAGCCCCTATAGAAAAGGGCCTTAAGCCCCCCCCCTAATACAAATGACCATTAATTGACTGGACAAAAATAACTTTGAATGACATAAATAACTTTGACTAAATCATATATAATGGACTTTGACTAAATTCATGGCCTAACATATACACCCGCCATGGTTGCAAATCTAGTAGGTTGCTCCGCCAATTATGACAAATTTTTCACCTCCACAGTTTTTTTTTTTCTTTGACCGAACCCCTGAAACTCATCATAAACCCTCACTAACATTGCTATTTGTTCATGAAATAAACACTTAATAATCTGGATAATATCTCTTACCCGCCCCACTAATGACCACTCCGTTTTTTGATGTGACACATTTTTTTGGGCTCACAATTAGGCTCAGCCCAATGCTAATTTTTTTCTTTTTTTATACTAATTCCTTCACATACAAAACCAACACTAGAATCTTCCCAAATACTTATACACACACACACATATATATACATCAAATCAAATTATTAAAGCATATGCAAAGCAAGCAATAGCAAACCTGACATTAGCAAAGCATCAACAAAGCAAATGTCAGAAAATAGACGCAAGTATAAGGCAAGCATGCTGCAATCGTAATCGAAGCACACTGTAAGCATCAACAAACCATACCATAAAGAGTGTCGACAACACTATCTATGAGGCTCTTACAGGACAAAGGGGAATAGCGGAGGGGGGCGGGGATAAGGGGGGGGGGGGGGGGAAGGGGATATTTGGGCTGTCAGTTGGGGGCTGCAATTTATTAACTTTCCCCACTAAGTTGTGGAGAATCTCAACTATAATCCCCCTGTATAATAACCCGTAATTTTTATCAATGTAATTATACATCTATTAAATTAGATGCACTGTAATATCCATCTATTATATATACCACCTTTTTACAGGAATTTTTTTTGCTTTATTTCATTATGTAACATAGTTTACATAACTAAAGTAAACAAGCTCACGCAACCTACCTATGCCAATTATATCTATGTTTAATCATGTAAAACATCTTAATATGCAAGTCTCCTATATCTTAATATCATTTTTAAACCCAAGTACATATATCCATTTTAACGTACCATTTACAATGTTAATCAAAAAAACATTAAACGTTAAACGATTATAATCAAAAACCCAAAGTTTTCAATATGTAATGTTATACATAAAAAATGAATGTGCAAGACCTTTCAAGCAGGTACCATGTACAATGCCCCTATATTGAATTATACTTTCCCCTCACAATTCATGTATTAAATCATTTAGCTCCAATGTAACAAATGCAATGAAGCTAAAAGTCCCCAAACTTCTGGCCATTTTCCCTGCAAATTTGAATTTTAATTTCTTAAACCACCACTGTTTAGCATAAGGTCAATACTCAATGCACAAACTTTCTAAAACCCTAAACCTAAACCCCTACATCACATCTTAAAACCCTAATTCTAAAATCCCGTAAACCCAATCTAACACCCTAAAACCCAAATTCATTTTAAAACCTAAACCTAGAATCCTAAGCCTTAATCCTAACCCTAAACCATAAATCCAAACCCTAATCATAAAACCTAAACCTAAAGACTACCTAAAGCCCTAACCTAAATTTAAATTCTAACTAAAAAACCCTAACCCGAGAACCAAAACAAACCCGACACTAAACCCTTTTTTCTTTCAATTTTTTTTGACCCAATTTACGACCAAATCTAACACCCTAACACCTCAAGCAAACCCTATGACTAACCTACTACCACCCCAAGCAGCCTAGCAACCACCTAAATCACCTCCCTTATAAGCAAACCTACCACCACTTGCTCACTAAATACCCCCCTCATAGCAACCCCCCTTTGTAAACTGAACCCCTCCACATCCTTCCACCACTCAAAGCTACACTCCTAGCCCTTCCTAATCACCCTATAGCCTTCTTTAGTCACTACCTACAAACCCTTGGCCACTACTCTATGTATTCTTGGGCCACCAAGGGTGTTTCCAAGCCCTATAAATTAGACCAAGACCCCCCATTCTTTTTCATCACCTAAACACCAGGAAAAACCTCAAAATTCATCATATAAAACAATGGAGTTCTAAACAAGGCCAAGGAAGATCAAGTGAAGTCCCTAAGATCAGAATTAAAGCCAAGAATCAAGAAAAAGTAACCCTTGAAGTCATTTCTAGGTGTACGAATCAAAACCCTCCCTTTTTGACCCGTTTTCAAGTTTGTTGCGTGACGAGGCCGTTACTTCACATTGATATAACTTTTGCCATCAACTCAGATATCCCCCCTGTTAAGAGGTGAGTTCATAGCCTTCGCTTTTAAATCTTCTATTTTTCATGGGGATATATGCTCTAGAACCATGAATACAAGTGTTTTTCCTAACTGTATGCTAGCCTATATATTATTGCCTAAGTCCATACTTTTTGCCATTAAGACCCCACTATCATAAACCGTTATTACATGTTTTTGGAGTAAGCGCGAATACTATGAAATAGATTCTTGTTGGATCGATATGCTCATCTAGGATAATGGAATACAATGATTGAATATACAACAGCAGGGTTTTATAAAACACAATCAATGTTATCACAAGGTTTTCTTTATTGAACGATTTCCCTATTAAACAATAATATTAAATAATACCCCAACAATAATTTGGGGCCATCAACCAACTAACTATGGTGTACAATTCGACTCTTATCAGTCCGACTATGCCTATCTAAACTATCTAGACTTCCCATTGGGAGAAAGCTTAGTTTTCTATGGAGGATTTGTAAAAACCTATGTCTATGACCTCTTTATATCATGGAGAGATCTAGACTTACTAAAAGGAATAAATCAGATAGATAAGGGAAACTAATTTTAAATTACATAAAACCACATTAATATGTTTAATCCTAATCATTAACCTGTAGAATATTTAAACCAAATCTTCATATATTATACTCCACCAGCTTGTAGAGTTTTTTCATAATGACGACTTTGATCCTTTTTTTTTCATTCAATTTATATACATTTTGTCTCATCAAATCTAGAATCGCCAACAATCTTCCCCTATATTGATGATGACAAAAAAACAAACAAAAAAGTCTATACAACATCCCCTTATTAAATAGAGAAGTTGAGATGGTAATCAGCTCCCCTGAATGAAAACAAAACTTACCAAGCTTCCTTTGTATCATGTCCACCACATATAAATAAAGCTGCAAATCCAAAACCCTAAAACTTTCTTCCCTTCTTTCCCCTTATCCATCTTCCGATATAATAGGGGTCCTATTTGTAGATAAGCAACTTGTAAACACTTTCCCTCAAGTGGTGCATGTAGATGGTTAAACATTTAATCAATAAGCTTCCCCTGAAACCCATATGTTTACCATTACTTAAATCTCGAACTCTGTAGGCTCTATGTAGTAATCACTGATGAAGAAAACTAAGTATAACGAATTTGATGAAGAAGTTGAATTTCCTAAACTTGTGTCTTATGTCTTGCACTACCCCACAGTGAGCGTTCGAACTTATAAAATAAATCTATGAAGATATAAGTAGACCGCAACCTCTCTCTTGACCAAATCCACTCTATTTAGAAGAGTACAACAATACTAATGAAGCAAATGTGAGGATTAAGCACCATAAGAAAAATCACACAAAAAACTTGCTAGATTTTGACAAGTCTTCGTCACACCATTGTAAGCACTAACAAGTTGTCTTTAAAGTCATAGCCTGCAAAACTATACTTTAATATGATAAGACACGCACCTGTGAAACCCAACTACAACATCAAATAAGCAATATTCAATTGTCTTTGTAATCACGTCTTCAAAAAATCCAAAACGAGCCATAAAATCAATAATAATAAAATAGTTCTGTCCGAGATCCAAATCCATCCAAAAACCAAGTACTGTTCAATAACAACAAGCCCTACATTACAAACGGTTCTCGAAGAACGACCATTACAGACAAACTAATCTATCAAGCCAATACTAATTCTTCCTCCCATACCTTATTTAGCAACACTTATATTAACAAAAAGGGTCATGAAAAGCCTTGAAGCCCAATATTCCTTATAACCCAATTGCTGCACCTTTATAATCAACAAACATAATCATCACTGCAGTTATCTTATTGCTGCTGGCATCATAATTATGAAAAATAGGGGCTCAAACTAACATCATTATCAAACAATTAGGTTTTTCTAGCATTACTTTTTTTAGGCAAATGTAGTACTCTTTTAACTGATCGACAGAAACCCTAGCTGCCTCTGAGCTTGTTTAACTTGTATCGATACAAGCTGCATCAAAATTGACGTGCTTTCCTTTAAATCATGATTATGTAATTTACCAAGGCAAATCATCCAGTCATATAAAATACTAAACCCCATAGTTTTAGCAGCAAGATTGACATGCCAAGCTACTTCCATCATGATGTCGTATACACTCGAACAACTATTCAGCTTATAATGAATTAGGATTTAGTGAAACCCTAATATTATCGATTAAGAATCATAGATTTAGCGTGTACGCGACCTTTTGCATCATTGATGTTATCTTGTAAACCCCTAAATAATTAGGGTTTCTTGGCTGTCACCATCTTCAAACAAAATCGAATTGATCATCCTTAAAAGAATAGATCCTTATATCCAATAAATAAGAACAGAAGCAAGTAATACCAGGATTGATCATACCATGATCCTCGTAACGTGAACCATTTACATGAAAGCTTGAACCATGGAATGAAGAAAAGAAAACATTCTTTATGCATTAACTGAATTAGGACAAACTTCAAAACAGAAAATTCATACCTTCTTTTCTTTACAAATTCGATACATAAACCTTGTACAATCCTAGATATCAAGAGAAACATGCTCTGATACCACATGTTGGATCGTTTTGCTCATCTAGGATAATAGTAACAATGATTGAATATGCACAACGGAATTATAAGAACATAATCAATATTATCACAAGGTTTTCTTTATTGAACGATTCCCCTATTACCCCAACTATAATTTGGGGCTACACCAATTAACTATGGTGTACTATTTGACTCTCATCAGTCAACTATGCTATCTAACTATCTAGACTCTCACTAGGAGAGCTCTAGTTTTCTATGGATGGATATGTAAAACCTATGTCTATGATCTCTTTATATAGGGAGAGATCATGACTTATAAAGGAAGTAAATCAATAGATAAAGAAACTATTTATAAATTACATAAACAACATTAAATATGTTTTCCTAATCAATATCTTGTAGGAATATTTGACCTATTTTCTATAATAATTGTAGTCATTGTAATTATTACACTTATGGGTGTATAACAACGTAACCCACTGTTTATGATGAGTTGTATTCAATCTGTTTACCATAAACCTATGAATATCACTCAACCTTTGTGTTGACTTTTTAGCATGTTTATCTCAGGTAATTGAGCATCACATGGCACGGAGTGGCACGAACTTGAAGATGGCTAAACTGGTATCATTCAAACTTTATGTTTCTAGATTTTGGGATCTCTCTTTTTGTAAAACTCTGATGAATAAATGAATGATAACTAAATTTTCCAAAAACGTCTCTTTATGAGTCATTTTCTATGATTATGACTATTGTACTATGAAATAATACCCCAGATTAGCTTCCCCATTGGTGTACCTATACTTTCTGGTAATCAAACGCACTTCATTTGAATCACTATGCGGCTATTTGGCAAAGGCACCCGTTGGGGCAACTTCTTGTAATTATTGATTATCTCAAGGTCTTGGTGTCATGAGCTTAGGGCAATAATACTATTTTCTATAATAATTGTACTCATTGCAATTATTACACTTATGGGTGTATAACAACGTAACCCACTATTGAACTTGTATTCAAACTGTTTAACATAAACCTATGAATTTCACTCAACCTTTGTGTTGACTTTTTAGTATGTTTATCTCAGGTAACTAAGCATCTTATGGCACGGAGTAGTGCGAACTTAAAGATGGCTAAACGGTTATCATTTAAACTTTATGTTTTCATGTAGATTTTGGGACCTATGTTTGTAAAAACTCTGATGAAATAATGAATGATAACTTATCTTTTAAAAACGTCTATTTTAGTCGTTTTCTATGATTATGACTATTGTACTATGAAATAATACCACAGATTAGCTTCCGCTGCTATATGTCAAAAATAGGGGTGTTATAGATTGGTTTCAGAGCCAAGGTTTTAGAGAAAAAGGTTGAAACCTTAACTATAACTACTTTTCTTTTTCCATCCAAGAAAGTCCTCTGTGTCACTACATTTCCCGAATAGTATGTAAAGTACATAACTTTTATACTATTATATAAATAACTTATGTTATTTACCACTAGGTTGTTAACATAGCGATGTCTTCTCCCAGCCACCCTACTTCCAATATTAAGGATGCTTTTTCCTCTAACTTTCCTGACTATATCCCGGCTTCACCGGACTATGTCCCAGCTTTACTAGGAAAAACTTATTCTAGCTCTTCAAATAACTCATTTGGTTTAGTTCCAATAGCTTCACCAACTCTTTCAATTTTTCATGATGACCCCTATATGAAGGTCATGCATGCATACTATGCTAAAGAATCTCCTATTCCACCGCCAACTATTGTGCCTCCATAATTCTTTCTTCCTGAGGAATTATTGCCACTTAAGAAACAAGGTCGTGACCGATCATCCTTCTCTACTTCTGCCCTACCTCAAGAATTTGAGATAGGAGAAAGCTCTAGTAAGACAAGTCTGGAACGTCACGAGGAGCAAATGGAGGAAATTTTGAATCATCTAGATGAACTCTCTCTCAACCGCATTGAGCACATAGAAGACAAAATAGAAGGTATTGGAAATGGTCAGGTGATCATACAATAAGATTTTGACAAACTAGAAGCTGAACTCCGAGAGTCTCATACTCAAATTGCTAAACTTCAAAGAAAGCAAATGGGAAATAACATCAAGATTGCTCTGGCTCGCTTCAGGATTGCTAATCTAGAACAAATCATCGAAGATATCCAGGCTCGTCACCAAGCAGATAAGGAAAGTCTTCTGAATGCAAACTATTTGGATAGAAGAAGCTTACAAGATTACCTGGGTTAAATTCTAAAAGCTTTTGATAAAGAAGTACTGTCCCCGAACTGAGGTCCTGAAGATAGAAGATGAATTTTACCATCTGAATGTGAAGGGGAATGATCTCAAGACATATGTGAGAAGATTCCAGGAATTGGCAACCTTGTGTCCCACTATGGTGCTAGATTCTGAGAAAATGATGGAAGTTTTCACCGGGGGATTGCCTCATAGTATTGAAGGGAATTTTACCGCCTCTAAACCTTAAACTCTAGAGGAAGCCATTAACATAGCCCAGAGGCTAATGGATCAGGTAACAAAGCACACTCCGGTGCAAGTATCAAGTGATTACAAATGAAAGTTTGACGACAGAAGAACTTTCAACAACAACAACAACAACTACCGTAACACCAACACCAACAACCGCTACAATAATCACCAACCATGACAGAACATAAGACAGGAAACCTTCAGGTCTTATGCTGTTACTCTAACTGAAAACAATGGGTATATTGGAAACCGTCCCTTGTGTAAGAAATGCACTGCATCACACAGGACCTTGCACTGTTAAGTGTAATACTTGCAACAAGGTGGGCCATCTGACCAAGAATTGTAGAAACAAAGGGCCATCCACTAGAAGTAATCTGCTACCAGTGACAGTTACTTGTCAAGCCTGTGGAGAAAAAGGGCATTATGCAAATCAGTGCCGAAAGACCACCAACAATAATGCCCAGGGAAGAGCCTACATGTTGAGGGATAGGAATG
>BQNB010173712.1:0-13330 GCA_026074375.1 Tanacetum coccineum
GAAGATTGTTACCCTATGGTATCCTTTCTACGCACTCGCGTTTCCCTAGATGTGTCAACAACGATACAGACAAAAGCTGGTTTTCTAAGGCCTAACGCGCACATTCATCAACAAGAAACAACAAAGGATCTATAATCTGACTTTCATGCAATCATAAGCAAATACAAAGGAGGGTTTAGCCTCGCATGTTATAAAGGAGGTAAGAGATAAATCAATCACACAACACATAGACATATTGAATGATTAATGATAAATAACCTTACTTGAATTAAAACATGGATCCAAGGTAGTACAATAAGGGTTTGAGGCCCAAAATACGACCTATGAAGTTGCTACAAGGACTAGGGTTCGTCTCCCTAAGTTATACAAAGTTATCCCAAAAGTTACACACTAAAACCCTAAAAACGGTTTTATATATATAGGCATATCGACGCGACGGTGTCGCTTGATGCTCCTGATGTCGTCGCCACGTAGAGGGTTCTAGATTCACTTTAAGTCGGCTACGTTGTGACGCCGTCGCTAATATCTTGACACCGTCACCAGATAGATCACGACGGCGTCACTTTATGCTTGCGACGGCGTCACTTTATGCTTGCGACGCCGTCTCCACGCTCTGAGAACAATACTTCTTGGTGAATCTTGGTGCAAGTCCGTAATCTCGTCTGTTTCTTCTCCAAATGATCCCAAGTCACGTGTATTTCCTCCAAATGCCATCCAAGTGCTAAAAACCTGAAAACAAACGATTAAGCACATAATCTGGGCATATTTGCATGATTTAGGGGGTTAAATGATCCCGAAATAGTGTATAAAATGACACCTCATCATCGTCATTATTCACCAATGCATTGACATGAACTAAACTCGTATACCGGTTATTATCGCATTCTAAATAACATTAATATGTATTTTCTAGGATTTTCTTAATTTCATAAAATCACTTATCTCAAAAGCCGGTAATTTCTTACCAATTTCTAACAAGTACCATCTAAATGGCACTATCAAAGTCAATTATATGCATTACTTAAGTAACTTTCTTTTAAATTTTAGGAATTACCTACCCGATTAACTTCTCAACTTAATACATGAATTTCATTCTAGACATTTAACTTAAGGCTTAACACACAACCTTAAAGCCGTTATAACCTTTCGGTCACGTCTACTCTAATTTTTTACGACGTCTAACTCATTTTAGACTCTTATTTTCTACTTCTTTAATTCCTCGCATGTTATGCCGTGAACACATAAGCCCACTCATCTATACTTCTTTATTTACATTGAGAAGCGTCCCAATCAATGTAAATAAGAAAATATAAATTTATGGTTTGGTGATTTACAGTTTCTTTATTTAAATGAAGAGGCGTCCCAATTCATTTAAATAAGGAGATTATAAATCATTCTACTTATACACTTCTGACATAACACTCGAACTACTTTTCACACTTTTACTTTCAACCTTGTTCATACATAACATTTATCGACCATTATTCCTTCACTTTTTCTCACGTTACATTTTTACCTCTTTTAGCCTTGAACCAAGATCATTATCACATTCCCTTAAAGAGACTTTAATTGTACCCTTGTGGTACCATTAACATTCACTTTACACGTTAACAAGCTTGGCCAAGCTGGATGATACCATTTCGTTCATCCTTAACATTAGGCTATCCCGAAGGATACCATTGCATTTCACACTTGATCCAAGTTATGTTTAAATTTATCATTCTTTACTCCTTTTGTTATTTATGTGCTTTTCTAATCATATATTTCTCAATTTCATTTTTATTGCCTTACGCAATTCTAGCTCACACTTTATCATCTTTCTTTATGTTACACAAGATCCGAATGACACTTGTCATTATCATGTATTACATATACGTATATGTTTTCACATTTCATTTATCATTCTCTCGTCAACCCCAAGTTGACAACTTATTCAATTTTCTATACCAAAGCATCATTTTTAGTTCGCTTAACTTTTCGCTTATAAACATTACATAGGTTATTCTTATAATATACTAATTTACTTTACTTTATTCATCACATACATCTCTTTCATTCATTTACATAATTTTAGTTATTCTTTATCAATCATTCATTTAGTTTACTCTATGGTACACTCGTTCATTCATTTTACTTATCATACATCTCTTTCATATATCAACGAGGTTACATTTATTCTTTATCACTCATATACGTCTCGTACTTAACCATGTCATTCTATTGCATTATACGTTATCATGTTCTCTATATTATGACTTCTCATACTTCATTCCTTTATTAGTAATTCATATAAGCGCTTACTCTCCATATAATAATTCTTCTTTAAGTGACTTTTTCATAATTCAAACATCTTAACATTACCTAGCTCATACTTACATACTTTCATTATTACTTATTAAAATGCAATTCTATGCATTTATCTTAGCTTAAGCATTTCTTGGACTCATACACATCTTACATCACTTACATATTTATATAATCCACCGTAGACTTCACATTATATAAGCATATACATCTACGCTTAACATTTTTCCGATAAGTGTTTCACATTTTTAGCCGCATTCCTAATCCTTAGCCTTTGGCAAAATAACATATATCATTTCTCATAAATATTCTATGTCTATACATTATCATTCTATTTGCCGCAAGCACTTAGCTACCTTATAAATAAAGCATTCGTATACTTCACTACTTATGGCATACGCATCTATGAGTGGTCTAAGTTTAGGCAACCTATAGTGGAAACCTACTTCTCTTAGACCGAAGCTCTAATACCAACTTGAAACGCCCCTTTCCTGACTCTAAATCTGACCAAAAATATAAAACTTAGCTCAAACGCATGACCCGCAAAATACCTTATGTCATTCGTTTATAAACTGACCAAAATCAATTACAATTCGACTCTTGAAAGTATCTTTATCATAAAATAGACTCAAATACCTTTCCAATGATATAAGGCATGACTTCTAACTCCTTACGTTGATTTTATACGAATTTCCCAACATGACCCAATTTCTATACAACTTGTTGTCTTGATTTTATACTCGATTAAAATGACCAAAACTCGACTTTCATAACTCAACATAACTTCAAAACTTCCAGAATTCATTAACACAAAATAATGCACTTTCATAAACATTTGTGGTCTAAACGACCCTTGAATACGTACTTTACAAAGCGACGGGTGTTTTGCCAAACACCCCTTTTGACCCATTTTCAACTCAATTAGACACGACTTGAGCATAGCTCATATACATTCTTTAATTTGAACTTTAACACTACAAAACAACATTACAACCATCTTACGACACTTGGGGTTCAACCTTGATCGAGCTCGATATCTATACTAAGCTCATAAGCATAATCCATCGCATTTCCAAACCTTCTACTTCATATCCATAGGTCCTTAATCCAAGACCATACTTTGCATCATATTGACCTACATAAAAACATCAACAACTAAAAGGGGTAAGCTTTCGCTTAGTAAGTAACTGGGTTAGAACATATATAATACGTTAATTAATCATACATGTCTCATGAACATCAACAATTAGTCTAAAGACTATTGCATTCAACATATGAAATCTTTAACACTTTAACTAATCATCAAGCACGCCACTTTACTAATCATCAAGCACAAGCCAATTCTAACACATACCTCGTTAGTCCATAATCTAAGATTAACACTCAGTAATCCAACTAGTCAAGCCTCTATTTAATGCTTACTTTTTAAGCCAAGACTTTCAATTCCTAAACATCTTCATTCACATCATAATATGATAACATCAATATTATACACATAATAACCAAAGTTACTTACATGGCTTCCATAGCTATGTTACCAATATTTCATCATCTGCATCCTCACTTGCTTCCTAAGCCAAAATAATCATAAACTATAAACACTTAAAAGCACATAATTGAAGTACTATAACAATGGTTTATTCAACCTATTTTTACCTTTCAAAACATTTAATCATCATATGATCATATCTTGATCATATAAGGAAAACCCACAAATTTACTAATTTTATTTAAAATAACTTAACCCATAATTACTATAACCTCATTAGTTTACTTTAAAACACCTTTTACCCAAAACCCCCAAATTAGGTACATAAACCGTAACTCATAAATTACTAATTCAACTTAATAGGGGATTACTTACTTGTGTAAGATCATTGGTATAAGCTTATTTCTTGATTTGAGACTTCAATTCATACCTAATTGATCACTTGGGCCATTTGGTTTTCCCTTCTTTCTTTCTTGGTTCATCACCTACAAACACCACCCAACTCTAGAATATTTTAAAACATATGAGATTATATCTCATTAAATCTGGCATAAGTTTGCAATTGTGGCAAGAATGGTCCTTGCAGGCTAGAACAAGGTGGTTCTAGTAATAAAACAAGGTGGTTCTAGTACTACTTTGGTCATTTGGCAATAATGGTACCTGCATGCTAGAACAAGGTGGTTCTAGTGTACTAAAACAAGCTTGTTTTAGTACCAGTTTAGGATTTTGGCAACTTAGGTCCCTCAAGTTCTTTTCTATAATACTTGGGCCACATAATACTTTCCACAAACGTATACTAACCACTTTGACTAACATTTAACTTAAGTTTGACTATCAGGTTTGACTAATAAATCACGTAACGCATTCAAACTACTAAAAGTCATAGTAAACTATCTAATGGCATTTTTGTAATAAAATACTATGGACCCGATTTCGGGGTGTTACAATCATGGTGGTGAGTTCGACAATAACCAACTTCATACACTCTTTTTTAAACATGGCATCCAATTTCGTTTCTCTTGCCCAAAAACCTCTCAACAAAATGGCAAAGCCGAACGGATGATACGCACCGTCAATAATATGATCCGTACCTTGCTTTTTCAAGTACACCTACCCCCGTCTTTTTGGGTCAAGGCTCTTCATATGGCTGTTTACCTCCTTAATCTTATCCCTTCCACCGTTATCCACAACGAAATCCCCTTCACTAGACTCTTTCAAAAAGAACCCGACTGTTCCCGCCTACTCATCTTTGGGTGCCTTTGTTACCCTCACATTCACTCGCCTCACAAACTTGCCCCACGTGCTACCCCATGTATTTTCTTAGGCTTCCCCGCTTATCATCAGGGATTCCGTTTCCTAGACCTTGAAACCAACAAAATTATAATCTCTCGTCATGTTACCATTGATGAAACCCAATTCCTTTACCGTTCTTAGACACCTTCCTCTCCACCATCATATACGTTTCTTAATCCTACACCCCCTACTTACCCCCGCTATACTTGCAAATGGTCAACCTACTCCACCCTCCTCGGCCCAAACCACTCAGCCCACCACTTCTTCTCTAGCCTAAAACGAGCCTCAACCCTCACCGACCCAAACCATAGAGCCCACCAGCCCCTTCATCCAGTCCAATACACAAACACCACCTATGCCACCTCCATCCCATTCACCAAGCCCAATGTGGCAAGCCCAAAACCCTATTCCTCCGCCTATAACCCCTCAGTCCACCAATGACCTATTAGGTCAAACTACACACCACGTTAACGAACCCCCTCTTACTCACCGTATGGTCACTCGATCTTAATCTGTCAAACTCGTCACTCGTTTATCTCTCCATACATCGTTAATTTCCCCTATACTAAAATCTCCTTTTCTAGCTCTAAAAGACCCTCATTGGTGTAATGCTATGTATGATGAGTATAATGCGTTAGTTAAAAATGGTACTTGGATTCTTATTCCAAGGCCCCCTGGTGCTAACATGGTTTACTCTATGTGGTTATTTAAACATAAGTTTCATGCTGATGGTACTTTGAGTCGCTATAAGGCTCGTTTGGTTGCTAATGGCACCAGTTAGCAACTTGATGTTGATTTTGATGAGACTTTTAGTCCGGTTGTCAAACCAGCCACTATTCGCACGGTTCTTAGCCTTGCTGTGTCTCGTTAGTGGTTGATTCACTAACTTGATGTTAAGAATGCTTTACTTAACGGTGATTTATCCGAGACTGTCTACATGCATCAGACACCCGATTTTGTTGATGCTAGGTTCCCTAACCATGTTTGTCATTTGCAGAGATCTTTATATGGAATGAAACAAGCACCTCGTGCTTGGTTTTAGCGTTTTGCAGGTTATGTCACGCGGGTCGGATTTTATCATAGTCGTTGCGATTCTTCACTATTTATTTATAGATAGGGGTCTCAGGTTGCTTATCTTCTTTTATATGTGGATGATATTATTCTTACGGCTTTTTCTACAGCACTTCTTCAGCATCTTATTGATTCTTTACATCGTGAGTTTGACATGACTGATCTCGGGGCACTTAATTATTTTCTTGGTATCTCTGCTGTTCGTCACTCTACATGTTTATTTTTATCCTAGCGAAAGTACGCTCTTAAGCTCCTTGAGTGTGCTCACATGGTTAATTGTAACCCCTCTCAGACACCAGTTGATACGGAGTCCAAACTGGGCCCGGACGGGGTTCCGGTTCAGGATCCTACTTTGTACCAAAGTCTTGCAGGGGGACTTTAGTATCTCACGTTTACACGTCCAGATTTTTCTTATGCAGTTTAACATATTTAACTTTATATGCAGGATCTGCGAGAGCCTTTTTTAGCTGCTCTCAAGCGTATATTGCGATATGTTCATGGTACTTTGGATTTAGGTCTTCACTTATATGCATCCTCCACTACCTCTCTGGTTGGTTATACTGATGTTGATTGGGCGGGTTGTCCATCTACACGCAGGTCTACCTTAGGTTATTGTGTCTTTTTTGGTGATAACTTATTATCTTGGTCCTCTAAACGACAGCACACTCTTTCACGCTCCAGTGTCGAAGCTGAATACCGGGGTGTTGCTAACGTTGTGGCAGAGACTGCATGGCTTCGTAATCTTCTTCGTGAGTTACACTCTCCTTTATCGACTGCAACTTGTCTGCTGTGATAAGTTAGTGCTGTTTATATGTCTGCCAACCCTGTTCAACATCAACGGACGAAACACATTGAGATCGACATTCATTTCGTCCGAGATATGGTTACCGCTGGTCAGGTTAGAGATCTACATGTGCCCTCTCATTTCCAATATGCCGATATTTTCACCAATGGACTGCCTTCAGCATTGTTTGAAGAATTTCGATCCAATTTGAGCGTACGGCCTCCTCCCGCTCCAACTGCAAGGGCGTATTAGTCGATATATTTTGTATAGTGTTTATTATTATTTAGTAATGACCCATGTGCATGTATTAGGCCAAACCCATATTCTAAAATACTCTCTGTAGTTACATATATTCAGTTATTTTGATAATGAGAATTAAAGAAATAATTAACCTTCTAATAGTTGATAAGAGTATATGCAAATTTAAAAAAATAGTATAAAACATATATCATTTATATAGTTGGTACATATTTGTGACATTTAAACCAAAACACTCAGAGAATGACTCCGTGTTAAGCATAACATAAGTCCCCCCGCTCTCTTAGCGTCTATTAGCTCCTTTTCATATTTTTCCAAAAAAGTTGCTTTACATAATTTCAACCATCTCTAGAACAAAATACGGATATAAATAGAAAGTATTACTACGTGTTACATTTTCCATATATACTATATATCATTACATAATTACCCTTACTATATAATTAAAAAATTGAAATTTTATATATATCAAAAGAAAAATGATTTTTAAGCCTAATTGTTGTGCCTAAAATTGAACCTACAATTTTGATTGATACACCTGTCATCAGTTTAAAATTTAAAAAGAAATTTCTTTGTTAATACTAATTTACCCCTTGTTATAATAATTAACACGTTAATATTACTTTCTTCTTGTATCCCTCCATATCTCTAATGTTACAACCAAAAGTTCTTCACTCGTCAAAAACTCTTGATCGAGCTCGGTTATCTAATACTAACACATAACATAATCCATCGCATTTCTAAACCTTACTACTTCATATCCATAAAGGTCCTTAATCCGCAGACCTTACTTTGCATCATATTGACCTACATAAAAACATCAACAACTAAAAGTGGCGTAAAGCGTTCGCTTAGAAGTAAACATTTAAGAAACATAAAATAATACGTTAATTAATCCTACATGTCTCATGAACATCAACAATTAGTCTAAAGACTATTCCATTCAACATATGAAATCTTTAACACTTTAACTAATCATCAAGCACACCACTTTAACTAATCATCAAGCACAAGCCAATTCTAACACAAGTCTTGTAGTGCCAAAATCCAAGATTAACACTCACATTCCAACTAGTCAAGCCTCATTTAATATGCTGTACTTTCTAAGCCAAGACTTTCAATTCCTAAACATCTTCATTCACCACATAATATGATAACATCAATATTATACACATAATAACCAAAGTTACTTACTTGGCTTCCATAGCTATGTTACCAATTTTTCACCACCATCATCCTCACTTGCTTTCCAAGCTAAAATCATCAAAAACCATAAACACTTAAAAGCACATAATTAAAGTACTATAACAATGGTTTATTCAACCTATTTTCTTTTACCTTTCAAAACATTTAATCATCATATGATCATATCTTGATCATATGAGAAAAACCCATAAATTTACTAATTTTATTTAAAATAACGTAACCCATAATTACTATAACCTCATTAGTTTACTTTAAAACACCTTTTACCCAAAACCCCCCAAATTGGGTACATAAACCGTAACTCATAAATTACTAATTCAACTTAATAGGGGATTACTTACTTGTGTAAGATCATTGGTATAAGCTTATTTCTTGATTTGATACCTCAATTTATACCTAATTGATCACTTGGGCCACTTGGTTTTCCCTTCTTTCTTTCTTGGTTCGTCACCCATAAACACCACCCAACTCTAGAATATTTTAGAACATATGAGATTATATCTCATTAAATCTGGCACAAGTTTGCAATTGTGGCAAGAATGGTCCTTGCAGGCTAGAACAAGGTGGTTCTAGTACTAAAACAAGGTGGTTCTAGTACTACTTTGGTCATTTGGCAATAATGGTACCTGCAGGCTAGAACAAGGTGGTTCTAGTGTACTAAAACAAGCTTGTTTTAGTACCAGTTTAGGATTTTGGCAACTTAGGTCCCTCAAGTTCTTTTCTTTAATACTTGGGCCACATAATACTTTCCAAAAACGTATACTAACCACTTTGGCTAACATTTAACTTAAGTTTGACTATCAGGTTTGACTAACCAATCACGTAACGCATTCAAACTAATAAAAGTCGTAGTAAACTATCTAATGGCATTTTTGTAATAAAATACTTGACCTCGATTCCGAGGTGTTACAATCATGTGCGAGTTCGAACATAACCAACATCATACACTCTTTTTTAGAACATGGCATCCATTTCGTTTCTCTTTCCCAAACCTCTCAACAAATGGCAAAGCCGAACGATGATACGCTACACATCAAATAAAATGCTTCGTTAACCCGCTTTTCAAGTACACCTACCTCCCCCCAATCTTTTTGGGTAAGCTCTTCATATGGCAGATTTACGCTCTTAATCTTATCCCTTTCACCGTAACCACAACGAATATCCCTCACTAGACTCTTTCAAAAAGAACTTAGCGAACTGTTCCCAGCCTACTCATCTTTGGGTGCCTTTGTTACCCTCACATTCACTCGCCTCACAACCTTGCCCCACGTGCTACCCTATGTATTTTCTTAGGCTTCCCCGCTTATCATCGGGGATTCCGTTTCCTAGACCTTGAAACCAACAAAATTATAATCTCTCGTCATGTCACCATTGATGAAACCCAATTCCCTTACCATCTATGGACACCTTCCTCTCTACCATCATATACGTTTCTTGATCCTACGCCTCCTACTTACCCCCGCTATACTAGCAAATGGTCAACCTATTCCACCCTCCTCGGCCCAAACCACTCAGCCCACCACTTATTCTCTAGCCCAAACGAGCCTCAAGCCTCACCGACCCAAACCATAGAGCCCACCAGCCCCTTTATCCAGTCCAATACACAAACACCACCTATGCCACCTCCATCCCATTCACCAGCCCTAGGTGGCAGCCCAAACCCATTCCCGACCGCATATAACGCCCTCAGATGCGCACCAATGACCCATTAAGGACCAAACCACACACCACTTAACAACCCCCTCGTACTATCGCATGGTCACTCAACTCAATCGTTATGCATGTCAAATCCGTCACTCGTTATCGTCTCCATACTCGCTTAAATCCCCTATACTAAAATTACCTTTTCTAGCTCTAAAAGACCCTTATTGGTGTAATTCTATGTATGATGATTAAAAAGCTTAGTTATAAACATGGTACTTGGATCTTTGTTCCCAAGGCCACCCTGGTGCTAACATGGTTTCTTTATTTGGTTGTTTAAACATAATTTCCGGCTGATGTAACTTTGAGTCGCTATAAGCCGTTTGGTTGCTAATGCACCAGTTAGCCTACTTGTGTTGATTTTGATAGACTTTTAGTCCGTTGTCAACCAGCCACTATTCGCACGGTTCTTAGCCTTGTTGTGTCTCGTTAGTGTTTGATTCACTAACTTGATGTTAATAATGCTTTACTTAATGGTGATTTATCTGAGACTGTCTACATGCAATAGACACCCGATTTTGTTGATGGTAGGTTCCCTAACCATGTTTGTCATTTGCAGAGATCTTTATATGAATGAAACAAGCACCTTCGTTCATAGGTTTCAGCGTTTTGGCAGGTTATGTCACACGGGACCGTATTTTTATCATAGTCCGGTAGCGATTCTTCACTATTTATTTAAGACAGATCATCAGGTTTGCTTTCTTCTTTTATAATTGGAGGAAATTATTTCTTACGGCTTTTTCTATAGCACTTTTGACATGACTGATCTCGGGGCACTTAATCATTTTCTTGGTATCTCTGCTATTCGTCACTCTACATGTTTATTTTTATCCTAGCGAAAGTACGCTCTTAAGCTCCTTGAGTGTGCTCACATGATAAGATTAACCCCTCCAGCACCAAACCACCCTAACCCCAGTTGATACGGAGTCAAACAAACTGTCCAGAGAAAATACGGGGTTTCGGTTCAGGATCCTACTTTGTACCGAAGTCTTGCAGGGGGACTTTAGTATCTCACGTTTACACGTCCAGATTTTTCTTATGCAGTTCAACATATTTACCTTTATATGCATGATCCGCAAGAGCCACATTTAGCTGCTCTTAAGCGTATCTTGCTTCGTATGTTCACATGTACAATTGGTATTAAGACTCACGTTATAGCATGCCACCACTACTATCTGGTTGTTAAAACTGATGTTGTTTGGGCGGGTTGTCCAGCTACACGCAGTCAACCTTAGGTTTTATTGTGTCTTTATTAGGGTGATACCTATAATTATCGTGGGTGCCTCTAAACGACGACACACTCTTTCACAGCTCTACGTGCTGAAGCTGTATACCGGGTTTGCTAACAAGTTTGTGGCATAGACTGCTGCTTCCGTACTCTTCGGTGAGTTACACTCTCCTTTATTGACTGCAACTCGTCTGCTTTGAGAAGTTAGTGTTGTTTATAATGTCGCCACACCTGTTTGTAACAACAACGAGACGCAACACATTGAAATCAATCGGACATTCATTCGTCCGAAGATATGGTTAATTCCAATCTTGACAGGTTAGAATCTACATGTCCCTCATCTTTCCATATCCATATTTTCACCAAGGGTCTTCCTTCAGCATTGTATTAAGAATTTCGATCCAAATTGAGCGTAACGGCTTCCTCCCCGCTCCAACTGCAAGGAGGTCGTATTAGTCGATAAATTTTGGTATTGTTTTATTAATATTTTAGTAATGACCAATGTTGCAAAAGTATCTTAGGACCAAACCCATATTCTACAATACTCTTTGTAGTTACCCATATATTCCAGTATTTGATAATGAGGAAGTAAAGAAATATTAACCTCTAATAGTTTTTTTTTTTTATTTGATTTATTTGATAAGAGGCATATGCAAAAATTAAAAAAATAGTATAAAACATATATCATTATATAGATGGTTACAATATTTGTTTGACATAAAACTTAAACATAAACTCTCAGAGAAATTGACTCGTGTTAAGCATACATTAGTTCCCGCGCTCTTGCGTCTATTAGCTCCTTTTCATATTTTTCCAAAAAAGTTGCTTTACATAATTTCAACCATCTCTAGAACAAAATACGGATATAAATAAAAAGTATTACTACGTGTTACATTTTCCATATTTACTATATATCATTACATAATTACCCTTACTATATAATTAAAAAATTGAAATTTTATATATACCAAAAGAAAAATGATTTTTAAGCCTAATTGCTGTGCCTAAAATTGAACCTACAATTTTGATTGATACACCTGTCATCAGTTTAAAATTTAAAAAGATATTTTTTCTTAATAATTTACCCCTGTTTAATAATTTAACACTTTTATTTACTTTTCTTTCTTGTATCCTCCATTCATCTAATGTTACACCAAAAGTTCTTCACCGTCAAAACCTTAAATCTATTTAATATGATTCTGTTTTGAATCCCGAACCTGAGATAACATGATGCAAAGTGTATAGTTATTAATAAAATTAATCGTATGAAGAAACAGTTTGTTTAATTTATTGTGTTTCAAAATGAGGACTATGTCTAAAACTAGTTTTGTGGTCGTTTGTGTTCATTGTACCTTTTTGTTCTTTTTCTTTCGTTTCGATGATACATCTCTTGAGTGCTGTTAAGGTTCCTTCATACATCTATGAGTTTTTTCTATTTAAAAGGGTTATGGTTTCAGACTTCAGTAGATACCTAATTAAGCTTTGTACGCTGACAAATTAAATAGGTTTCGAATTAATATCAAATTATTCTTTGTGTATATAAAAAACAAAACATATTCAGTTTAGCCTACGAAAATTAGGATCGAAGTTGTGTGAATAGAGGGGAGAATTGCATATATACCCACTAAAACTTAGGGTGCGCTTGGTTCATTTTAAGCAATGGAAATGAGAATGATAATGAGAATGCAAACGAATACAATAAGCATTTTCATTATAATTGATTGTGCTTGGTTTATTAGCGTAAAACTTAACCCACTCCTTAAGAAAATAAACTACTTTGAAATTATTTTAACCTCTTTGATCAAAATTGTTCATCTGATTCATGTTAATATCACAAGCATAATTAACATACAACTATGATTTAGTATTAGCATTAAAATAAGTTAAGCACATTAATAATATGGTATATACGAAAATTATGTATATCTTGTTCATATATCCATCCATATTTAATTTTGTATCCAGCAGATCGTATGTTTCTAGAATATATATGGTG
>BQNB010173715.1:0-10364 GCA_026074375.1 Tanacetum coccineum
TACCTATTTTACAATAATACTCTGTCCGTTTTATAATTATAGTCTAATAATTTTAGTTTATTGTCGATTTTTAAAGTCTTTATTTTTTAACTTTAATTTTAAATATTTGTGTTTATTATATAATACTTAATAAAAGCTATACCAATGAAAAATATATTTAAAACTAAATTCATTAATATATTTTGCATCAAATTTTATATAACACAAAAAATAATAGTTAAGGTCAAGGTTACAAAATAAAGGCATCGAAAATCAACAGTGGACTATAATTATGAGACGGATGGAGTACTAGTTATAAGTCTCGTATACCTACGGGGCTTACACTTTAATCAAATTTATTATAATTTTTTTTTTAATATACGGGAATATGAATAATTTCTCGTGTTTAATGTTTTGTAATTATGATATTAGTAAAGATAATAATTATGCACGTGGTTTTATATAAAATATTTATTATATATTAATACAAGTGATTTAAAAACCGGGTTGACCCAGTAGGTTGAACCGTGAATTGGTCGGGTGACCGGAAGTCGGATTTTACTAAAAAACCCGGTTGAACAATGACCCAGTGGCTCGACCGGGTCAATTAAAAAACTGTTTTTAATATGAGTGTTGATGTTGATGTTGTTCAAATTTATCTATTTATATCATGTTGTACACAATATGCGAGTTTAATATGTTTTTTCTGACATTCTTATATAAACTTTAAATAGATTTTATATATGTTGTATTTGTAAAGTACAAAGTATAGAAGGTATAAAGTCTAATGGGTATTTATTTATTTTTAAAAATTATTAAAAAATATGAAAAATTATAAGATTCAATTAACTTCATATTATTTATTTAAAATTCAACCGTTAAAGTTTTATTAGTTACCTCTTTTTTTTTAAGTTTTTGTTTTTCAAAAATTTGACACTTATATTTTTATGTTTTTTTTCTCCATTAAAATTTACAATTTTGACCTTTTTAACCAATCAAATCACACGATTTTGCCTACATGTCAAAATCAAGCGTTCTTATTGGTCTAATTTTTTCTTCTATAAGATCAAATCTTATACAAAACTCCGAAATGATATAATTATTTTATTATATAAAAAATATATTTGAAATTAGATAGGTTATAAAGATCCCCCTTAAAAAGCCATTTGTACCCCCTATGTTTTTCGGGTTTTTTATTTTATTTTATTTTTACAATTTTGTTTATATTATAAAACCGTGAAACGGAAAGTACGAAATAAAAATTATAAAGTTTAATAAGTCAAAAATATTAAACTGTCAAAAAATACGAAACAATTACTGATTAAAAACTATGTTATAGAGGGAGACAAAAAAAAATATAAAATACAAAACATTTATATTTCTAATGGTTCAAGGGTCTTTATAGACACACATCTGAAATTTAAGTGGTTTTCAAATGACTTTATAAAACTATGTTGAATCACATTTTCCTTTATATTTTAACTCAATTTAATTGCTAATATAATTCATTGGTTAGGATTTGGATTTGGCTCATCTTCGCCAACGACCATCAACCACAAATTATCGTTAATTCCATAGAATCCAAGCAATTCACGTACTACCTTCCAAACATGCATGGGTCCTCTTCAATCTTTTGGAATCTTTCTTGATTCATATACATTGGTTCAAGTTTTAGCTGCAAGTTGGAAGGGAAAAAATAACGGGTCAAATGTATTAAAGCATTAGGGATACTGGTTCAAGCCAAAAACACTTTTGATTGTCGCGTCATGTTATCTTAGCAAAACATTCTTTTTCACTGACAGTGGCAAAAACTCATCCTTTATGGCTCAAGCCAAAACACCATTTTCGAAACAACCATTTTATTTCTTTTTTTATTTTTTTCAAATCAACTAATTTTTCATCTATTATAATAAAAATATAAATTACAATACGAAAATAAAAAAGTAAAAGAAACGGACAAAAAATTACGAAAAAGTAAAAGAAACGGACAAAAAATTACGAAAAAGTAAATAACATAGACAACTACATATCACGTCTATATTTTTGTCGGATTTTTTCTTTTTGCATGTTGATGATCAAGGGTGAAAGTTTTGAACGTGTTGCCTGTTCTCATTCATTATCATCAATATATATAAGGAATACAAGGGTACTAGGATATACATTAACTCTTAGAATTACTCTAACAAACTAAGATACAAACTAGGAGATATACATGAATACTATAACATATTTATCTAACACACTCCCGCAGTCGCAACTGGAGGGGAACGAACACTAAGTCTGTCTCGAAAATCATTGAAAAGTACTCGTGGAAGTCCTTTAGTAAATATATTAGCGATTTGGTAGCGAGAAGGAACATGTAAAACACGAACTTTACCTCGAGCAACTTTCTCACGAACAAAATGAATATCCATTTTAATGTGTTTGGTTCGTTGATGTTGAACAGGATTACCAGAAAGGTAGATAGTATTAACATTATCACAATACATAAGGGTAGCAGTCTTGATAGGATGATGAAGTTCAAGAAGAAGATTACGTATCCAACATAACTCCGATACAACATTAGCAACACCACGATACTCGACTTCGGCACTTGAATGAGAAAGTGTTGGTTGTCGTTTAGAAGACCATGAGATAATTTTATCACCCAAGAAAACACAATAGCCAGATGTGGATCTTCGTGTATCCGGACAACCATCCAAATCGGCGTCGGTATAAGAAACAAGTTTGGTAACTGATGAGTGATATAAATGAATGCCATAATCAAGAGTCCCGCGAATGTACCTTAAAATACGCTTGAGAGCATGCATATTGATCGCGTCCAAACTACAACGTATAAAAATATATATATAATATATATAAATACGTAATAATAAGGATAGGCCAATAATAGTATAGTGAGTATTTTCCGTCGGGTTCTAGAAAATCGCTTTTAACCAAAGCAATTATCAAAAAAACCTCCGGGTCGTTTCCTTCGGCGAGAAATGTTGAATGGAAAATTCAGAGGAATGTTGGAATCGAGCTTGATTTTACTTAATTTTTGGGATTGGTTTTCTAAATCACTAGGGTAAGGGAAAGCAATTTATAAAAAAGGGGAATTGACTAAACTTTTGTATTTAAAATATTTTTAAAACTAAATATTATTTTTAAGATTAAAAAACTACAAGGAATTATACTAAATTGATCTAAAAGATATAATGAAGATAAAAAATGCTGCTAAGTGACGTGAAATGTTCATTAAGTGCGGTGTTAATTGTTTAACGAATTAAAATCCTTCGAAAAACAAGTTTTAAAGAAATTTCTAATGACAAGTAAGTAAGTAAAGTAAAGTAAAGTAATTTAAATGACAAGTAAAGTAAATTGCATTAAAAATAAATTGAACGGTATTTTAAATTTGAAAATTTTAATGACTATTAATTTTTTTAAAACCTTTTTAAACCTCGCCACCTAATTTCCAAATACTAATCACTTAGCAAACACTAAGAAACTACTCACTAATCATAACAAATAAACTAGCAACAATCATGAGATCAAAAATAAACATTTTAAGCTAATAATTCTAAACTACTAGTATTAAAAAGGGAAAAAGGGGTAACCGAATGAAGAACCGCAATGATATAAAACCACCCGATCTTACAAACTTATAAACAAAATTAGTTTATCACTTTTAAAGCTTTTACTGTTTACTAATTAGCAAATAACAGGAGTAAACTTTAATCTACTAATTATTTTCATTAAAAAAAACTATAAGTTCAAAAACTTATCTATTTATCAACTTTATTAGACCTTAAGCTCCCGGCCTTAGATGTAGAAGAATTAGATAAAGAAAATAAGGGGACATGAAAATTAGAACAAAATAAGCTAAATAAAAAGATAAAAACTTTAGTTCTAAATACCACACCGAAACTAAGGTTGTTCAATCTAGTGAAACGCGGATGGCGTATATTTAAGGATTTAGATTAAGAAAAATAAGCATAGAATAAAAAGCAACAAATTTTTACTAGAAATAAGCTAAAAAAAATAAGATCTTGTTGTAAACAACGGTCTCCTACAATAGCAACCTATGAAAGAAGAAGAAAGTATAGAGATCATCATGGACTATATGTAATTTATTATGATTGATTTGTTACAAGTGCATTTCAAGTCCATTTATATATAGTTCTCTAGTCATAAATAATTAAGTCCCAAACATTATTGAGCCATATGTTAAATAGTTACAGATTTATGTAGCCACTTTAATAAAATAAATATTATATAACACTCCCTTCTTGGGGACTATCTCATCGTTTGTTATAATACGCTTAGATGTGTTGCCTCGTTAAAAAACCTTGCTTGAAACAACCCTATGGGAAAAACACATAGCTAAGAAAAAGAGAGTGCACGCGTGTATATTCTCCCTATGATGATTAGATCACTTAAGTTCATGAGTATCATTTCACTCCGCATTCAATGTCTTGAACCTACTTATTTGTATGTTTGTAGTAAGGAAGTTGCCTTGGTAAATTAAGTCTGTTTGCTGTATCTCTTGAACGAAAACATTTGAAGTATCCGTACTTAAGCTAAGCAATACATGTTGAATTATCTTCCATGTACAATTGTGGGAGCCTTCTGCTTGAAGAAATCCCACATGATTCTCGAGATTTCGTTGTATCAACACTTTTCAATCATACACATTCTTACTCGCTTTCATGGTTGGCCATGATCTCTTGCGTAATTTGTTGAAGTAGGTACTCATTGTTTGCTTTATGGAACGTTCATGAATATAGCTTGCGATTGAAATTGTGAAAACAGTTCATGTTTGGGAAATTTCGACCGGTTTGGGGATTAGACCTTTATATCCTGCATCGGCAAACTAACTAGATTTCTTTTGGATGGGTTAGTATAATATAAACTCATATATGTACCTTGAAGGTAGCTAATTATTTTGTTTACCACAACTCCAATGTTATTTTGTTAAAACACGAGCTTACTTGCTATTTAAGTTCAACAGAAATGACTATATCGAGTCTTGTATGATACGCAAAGAAATAAACTTGTCCCATGACAATAAATTAGGTTCTTCTGGGATCCAAGGAATTTCCTCATCATCATTGTATGTCCGAAATATTGGTCATTTTCAACATTTAGGGTCCTTAAAACCATCGAGGTGCTCAATAGATGAGATTTATCTATATATAATCATTTTAACAATTTATCTTTGTATGCATTTTGGTGGACAAGGATTCCATTCTTTAGGTGTTCAATTTCTAATCCGAGACAAAAATTTGTCTTTCCAAGATACTTTTCATCTCAAAATATTCTTAGTCTTTCAAATGTCTATAGCAACTCTGTTGAAGTTTCGATAATATTCAGATGATCAACACACTCAATAATTATGACATAGTTCATGTTTATATCTTTTTATAGAAATGCATGGCAAATCTAATTATTTTTATATCCTTTTATTAATTATATATTCATCTTGGTGGTAAGCTATTTTTTAATTTTATTTATTTTAATTGTTTTTTTTTTTATTTTGCATATTCTTTTCTATCATTTTAGTATTACTTTGGCGGAATTCGGGCGTTTTGAGGTGGGGCTTCCCATGACGATTAGTCGAAGGCATTATTAATATTTCATTCTTGTTATTATAACACAATATGCTCCACACCTGATTAATTCAATACAATCAAATGGTATTTTGAGAACTTTTTTCTATATGCTTTAAGCAATATAAATCTCTTGCAATGCTTAATCCCATTTTACTAACATTCTCAAATCACATGGGCTTTATTTATTTATCTTTTTAGACATGTATTGGTTACTTATTATATTGCCAAACTTGTAAATATTAAATACATTATTAGATCCACCACATGAGAACATGTCTTATTTCCATGTCTCCATGTCTTTACGAAAAATATTGCGCCCATTGTATAATGGGTGAATTTACATAAGCTTCTCATAACTTTTATTTCATACAACACTCATCTTGGATATTCACAGTTTAATCACTACAGTATATAATGCTCATTAAAAACCTTAATATCAGAAACATAACCCAATGAGATAAAACTTGATTGAAGGATAAGGATGCATTGGCATATGCTCGCTCCTCTATTTAAATGTATATATTTCAAGCATCGAATGGCTAATCTTCTGAACGAGTTGCAACTCAAATAATTTAAGTTGACACAAACTTTGTAATGAAGTTCACCAAATGGTTATCGTACTAGAATTAGTCCTAGCAATGATAACAAAATATATGTGTAGCTTCCAACCCAATATCAAATACATTTGTTGGAAAATATACAATACATGTAGAAATATTAACAGAGAAAAATATATTCTCATGACGCATATTAATTGCAAAATTAACATCAAAACCTCAATTGCACTTATGTATGGTACTTGAGGACCACTCATTTCTTAGAGACATGTGCAAAAGCAATTTATATAAGATGCGTCCAAAATGATTTTGATCCCATAATAAGGGAAAAATTTACAATTTCAAAATTTTAATGAAATTATATTATGAGGAACTTTATTAAATTGTTTCAAAAGTTGAAATTTATGAGTAAGCTAAAGGCTTTTACATATCCTTCGTGGAATATGAAGCTCTAATAAACCCTATTTTAGGAAAAATAAAAACTTCTATATATCTTATCTCATAAAATATGAATAAGATATTTACATCCACCTCGAGATAATATGTCTCTTAATAATTAACTTATCATTTTTGTGAATTTATTTATTTCACAATTCAAGTATTTAGAGCACATAACTTTGGAGCTCTTATTTCGGTTTCACATAAAAAAACCGATGTATATCCAATAGCTTTTATACATTGATGTGTATGAACTTTACGTTCCAATACTTTTAGTATTTGCAAGATACTAAGTCTTTTTATGTTGGCCAAACATTTCTTTGAGCTCATATTTGGATATTAGTTGATATGCATAATAGCAAGTAATATAGTGTATGTAGACAAATTTATCGACGTCATTTTGTTTCGATTCCATATGATTCAAGACAAAATATACTTTATTGAGATCTCATTAGCTATCTGAGGTTCTTTGGAACCTTAATGTCTATTGTCTCTTTATGAGACTATCATGGGGTCTTTTATACCTCGAACAACCATCTTGTTTTCATGCTCTATATTTTTCATCGAGGATTTTATTTGGAATCAATTTGTCTACCATGCTTGAGGCATGTCATAATAAAATAGTGTCTTAAGGGCGACTTATAATCAGAGCAATGAGTTAGCTGAATTTTTGTTTTTGGCTTTGTTTATGTTAAGGCTATTAGGTGTATTCATTAAAAAATAATTTCATAAATTTCTTTCGAGGATCAATAGAATTTTGTTAATTTCATTCATTGAATTTACAGCTAACTTCCTCTCCTCCTGATGGAAATGATCCTTCTTCTATATCCCGTATATGTGCATTTAGGTGGAGTAATTTGCACAAAAAAAATTGAAATGGGATATGTTTGGTTAATAACAAAAACCAATTATAAAATGGAGGATTTATAATAACATATTGGCATGATGCTAATTTTTGTTGTTGTTGTGTATATTATAATATGGCCCCATACAACAACACAAGTTTTTTTTTCTCTCTTTTTCATTTAATATTTTAGAAGTAATTCATCGCATATTCATGATGAAAATACTTACTATGGAATGTTAAGCTCGCATTGAGCTATTAATCATGCAAACTTGAGGTTGCGATTTAATGACCATTTAGAGATGCATCGTTCTTGAAACTCTAAATGTTTATACAATGGGATTTGTTATGCCTACATATATCCACTTGTGTTCTTTCCAGAAAATTGAGATTGTTGTCCATGTAGTTAATAGATTAATAATCAACTTCTTTTGAGAGATAACAACATTAGATTGAAGAATCTTATTCTTCTATAGTTTCGCATCATTAATGACTCGGGATGGTGTAACCAGTCATGCCAAAAATATTATAATTATTGCTCATAACTTATGTTATGGCTATGATTAGCTTTTACTAATCTTTATATAATGCATGTCGAGGAAGACACAAAAGAATATAATGTATCCTTAATATTTACTCGTTCCTCATGACTATTTTATATGTTATTAGGAGCTAAATGTGCTAGCATAGATTATTATACTCTATGATGATAGTGAGGTAATAATATCTTTGACACACTTATATTTGCATACATCACATTACAATTTTTGCATAAATAGCATTTTTGTTTGCTCCTTTCTTATTTTTTGCCAATAATAGTGGTTTGTCATTGTCATACTCACCTCGACCATCATCCTTTTACATGGATAACATGATCTTTAGACATTTATCATTACATTTTCACATTCACATGAGGGAATGAAGATCTTATATTGATCATTTTATCTCATTCACTTGAGGGAATAAAGATCTTATATTGATCATTTTATCATATTCACTTGAGGGAATGTAGATTTATATGTTGATAACTATACTATCACATTCACATGAGGGAATGAAGATCATTTCATCTTTTATCTTGCAACTTGAGGCTGCCAACCAGTTCCTTTGAATTAACACGACAATAATTACTTCACCACGTCCATAATTACATATTTAGTAATTTTGGGTTTATCATGTTTGTTCAAATATTTATTGCTTTATTAAGAAAAAAAACTTATATCAAAGCACCGTTCTCGATATACGAGCATATTCGAGGCATTAACCATCTCATCGCATATTTTCTTTTTATCATTCAGAGGTAATACTCAATATTGCGAAATTGTGCTTATATTTACAAGAATTTTTTCTTTTGATGGTCAAATCTTTCATTTAGATTTTGACATACATTTAACGGATCTTTCAGTCCGTTTAGATCATTATCTTTTAATTAGATCTAACAACAAAAATTGGTGAGACCTCGAACTCGTTATCTACTTTTTTTTTTATGCATGTTGAGGTACATACAATTATAGCAAGATTTAACGAATCTTTCATCGTTAAGTATTCCCTTTTTAGATCATCACAAAAAAACAATGGGGGAATACAACTATTGTGGCACACTCTTGTAAAGAAGCCTTATTTTTAGCTTTGATTGATTATCTTCAAAGTTAGATGGAACTGAGCATGAAGAGTTCAAGGGAGATGGTTTTTTCCCGATATGTCAAGAACATCAAAAAAAAAAAATTTGAAAGCTTTAAATGTGACATTTTAACACATAAAAAAAATCACAAAAGCATCATTTAGCAAAGATTGCATATATCATCATACTTGGAAATTTTTTTTCATATAACACAAAAGTTATCTATTCAAACAAGATATTGTATCACTATATTTAATCGACAAAGATATTATATCGTGGAAATATTTACTCTTCAGTATACGAATATGTGATATCACAATAAAACAATGATAATACATGATTAGCTCTTAAACATATTATACGAATAAAAACATACACGTTATCACATATTCAATTACTGTAAATCAAAATAAGTTTACTTTTCATTAAGAAATTAATATGAAATCAACATATAATATGGGTTTACATATATGTTATGATCTTCTTTTTTTAATACGTTAGTTTCATAATGAATTGATTATATGATTATAATATTGCTTACTAAAAAAAATATTAAAAAATTTATTGCAGATTATAGGTAGATCTTGGTCAACAAATACAGCATCATTGATCTATCCTTTGTGCATAAAATTATATTACCTGGTAGTATTTTCAGTTCCTTGATGCTATGATATTACAAGTTTGATGTCTTTTTCGAATATGGGGTACAATATATGTTTTGGATGCCAGCTTTGTGTTCACGCGTATAGTGTTGTGAAACAACGGCCTAATAGCAACCTATGAAAGAAGAAGAAAGTATAGAGATCATCAAGACATATGTATTTCATTATGATTGATTTGTTACAAGTGCATACAAGTCCATATATATAGTCTCTAGTCATCAATACATTAAGTACAAACATTATTGAGCCATAATGTTAAACCGTTACAGAATATGGATAGCCACATAATAAATAAATATTTATAACATTCCCTCTTGGCTATCCATCGTTTGTTCTCATACGCTTAGATGTGTTGCCTCGTTAAAAACCTTGCTTGAAAAAACCCTATGGGAAAAACCATAGCTAAGGAAAAAAGAGTGCAACGCGTATATTCTCCCTCTGATGATTAGATCACTTAAGTTCACTTTGAGTCTTCGCATTCCATTGCCGTGAATTAGCTTTTTAAATGTTGTAGTAGGAAGTGTCTTGGTAAATAGGTTTGTTTGGTTACCACTTGAACGAATCTTTTGAACAATAATGTTGCCACTATTCTGCAAGTCATGAGTGAAAAGAACTTTGGTAGAATATGCTTGGTTCTGTCACCTTTGATATATCCGTCCTTAAATTGAGCAA
>BQNB010173716.1:0-13330 GCA_026074375.1 Tanacetum coccineum
CATGCTTAATGACTTGTACATTGAACTTTTAGAGACTTGTACTTTGACTTGGAGAGATTTTATATTTCAAATGAGATGTTATATTACTTGTACATATGCTTTAGTGGCTTGTGCATTCACTTAAGGGGTTAACCCTTCCATGAGATTAGGGTTTAGAGGCATTCGATAACTGTTTAAAGCCCGTTTTGATATAACGTTGTGAATAGTACATTATAGGAATAATGTACCTTGTAATAGGAATATGATGATATTGAATTGACATGTTGTGATGTTTGCTTGACATATATGAAGACAGGATTTCCATAGATAGGTTGCGTGAGCTCGTCTACTTTAATTATGTAAGTTACATGACATACTGAGATATTAACAATGCAAGTAATGTAATAAAGCGAAAAATTTCCCCGTATAGTTGTGATAATAGTAAAATAGGTTTTGCATTTGATGAAAATTCTTGGGTTGTTATAGTTACTCTTAGATAACGAAAGATCCTTTTAACCGCATGTAAGTGCTTTTTGGTAGGCCATGCCTGATACTGGGCACACATGCATATAGCAAATTGTAGGTCAGGTCTACTGGCTGTAAGATAAAGGAGGGTGCCAATCATGCCACGATAGTGTGACGGATCAACAACTTTTCCTTCTTTATCCTCATCCAGTTTGGATTTCTCCACCATGGGAGTATCCACTGGGTCATAAGAGTCAAAACCGTATTTCTTTAAAGATTCTAGGGCATATTTTAACTGGTTAATAAAGATGCCTTTGGGAATTTGAGAAATCTGTAGTCCTAAGAAAAATGAGATCTTTCCCATCATTGACATCTTAAATTTTGAACACATGATTTTAGCAAATAGGTCACAAAGTTCAGGTGTAGATGCAGCAAAGATAATATCATCGACATATATTTATACCAGAAGTAATTCCTTGCCTTGCCTACGGATGAACAGAGTAGGATCCACTAAGCCTTTGGAGAAGTCTTGGGACATCAGGAATGAAGACAACATGTCATACCACGCGCGTGGAGCTTGTTTCATCCCATAAAGATCTTTCTTTAGCTTGTACACGTGATTGGGGTTATCTGGATCCACAAACCCGTCCGACTGGCTAACATAAACCTCTTCCTGCAGATTATCATTCAGAAACGTAGTCTTCACATCCATTTGGTAGACGACCATGTTCATGTGAGCGGCAAACACGAGAAAAATCCTTATAGCCTATAATCTTGCAACCGGAGCAAAAGACTCTTCAAAATCAATTCCCTTTTCTTAACGGTAACCACGAGCCACTAACCGAGATTTATTCTTTAGAATACCTCCCAGTTCATCTAGCTTCACTTTGTAGATCCACTTCAAAGTAATAACCATAACTTTATCTAGTCGGGGTACGAGCTCCCATACTCCAAGGCATTCGAACTCATTGAGTTCTTTTTGCATTGCTTCGATCCAGCAGGATTGAGTCAAAGCATCTTTATACGTCTTGGGTTCAACGGCAGTGAGAAAAGCATCGTAATAACAGAAAAGAGCTTGCACATGTAATTGCAGCCTTGTGGAAACTGGTCTAGCGAGTTCACTAATTATATTTTCAAGTGGGTGATCCTTAGTCCATTTGCTATTGTGTTCAGAAATTTGGTGATCGGGATGCATAATTGTATAAATAATATCCGATGATGAAGATTGATCATAATGAACTTCTAGAATTAGGATACCAAAGTATGGATCATTACCCATATGTGCAACTTCAATATCATGATTGTCTTCTTCAACATCGTTAGGAATGACGGGAAGTTGAGTTTCGGGTGTTGTTTGAGAGTTACTTGGTGATGGTGCATCTTGGTCAACATTTGTTGAAGAATGTGAACCGGTTGATACAGCAGGAACTGGAGCTACTACTTCATGAATTGGAGCAAAGACTTTAGGGGCTAGGTAATCAACACTGGGTGGAGGAGTGAGTAATTCATCAAACATCAATTGAAACAAAAGATCCCACTCACTTCTCAAAGGTGGTACAAACGGTATTGAAGGAGGAGGGTTTGGCACGAGTCCTAAACTGACTGTTGCAGGAGTCATCTCATGAAGTGCGGGTTCTAAAATGCTGTGTTCAAAAGCCATCGCATTCAGCTCATCAAAATCTACATGAATTATTTCAATGATTTGTTTGGTATGTCGGTTGTAAATTCAAAATGCTTTCTTTGTGGGTACAAAGCCAATGAAAATACCAATATCAGCTTTCGGTTGTAACTTACCCAAGTTCTCACTATCATTCGTCGCATAGCAGAGTGCACCAAATACATGGAAAATGATAAGTCGGGAAGTTTGTCATGTAAAAGCTCATATGGTGTTTTACCATGACGAAGACGTATGATGGAACGATTTTGGGTGTAACATGCGGTAGCAACTGCTTCTGCCCATAAGAATAACGAAGCTTTTGTATAAATCAACATTGTGCAGGCAGCTTCAATAAGCGTACGATTATGTCTTTTAACGACACCATTTTGTTGTGGAGAGTGAGCAACTGATGTTTCATGAGAGATGCCAACCTTCTCATAATATTCACGCAAGGTTTGATTAACAAATTTAGTTCCATTATTTGTTCTAATTCTTCGGACAGGCACTTTAAGCTGCACTTGGATCATTTTGAGAAACTTGATTATGAAATTCGGAGCTTCATCTTTTGACCTTAAGCACTTAACCCATGTAAATCGAGATTAATCATCAACAATGAAGAGGATGTACTTCTTTCCATTAACACTTGCGACACGTATTGGTCCATAAAGATCCATGTGCAAAAGATAGAGTTTTTCTTGGTTGGTATCTTCAGATTTAGGTTTGTAGGGTTTCTTCTTGCTTTTTCCCATCGTACATGCAAAACACAGGTGGTACTTTTCAAACTTTAGCTTAGGAAGACCTCAAACAAGACCATGTCTAGCTAAATAATTGATTGCACCAAAGTTCAGATGAGACAGACGTTTGTGCCATAGCCAGGACTTAGTCTTTGAGGCTTTTGACAAGAGACATATAGGAGAGGACGCCATTATATCTCCAAGAGACAGAGTGTACAGATTGTTTCCTCGAGATCATGTCAATAGATCGACACCTTCTAGATTACGAATAAAGCAGGTGTGTTGACGAAAAGCAACTTCAAGGTTCAAATAACAGAATTGCCCAACTGAGAATAAGTTGTGTCCAAGTCCTTCTACGTAGTAAACCCTTGATATCGTAACATTCCCAATCTGATAATCACCATATCCCAATATCTTTGCCACGTGATCATTTCTGAATTTGATTGTACCCAAAAATTTATTGACTAAATTGGAGAGCTGAGAGCGATCTCCGGTCATATGTTTGGAGCAGCCGGAGTCCAAATACCAGAGAGCAATTTGGACGACCTGCATTCATCAAGAGAGGAAGATGGAACATCGAAAACTATGGATCCCCAAGATTGACTGGATTCCTTTTTGTTAGCAGGTATAGATTTAAGAACCTTAGATTTGCTAACAGGAACATTAGTTTTAAATTTTATAGGTTTCCTTGAGTAAACCAATGTTATGACAGGCTTAGGTGTTTCATGTTCTAGAGCAGTTGGTTTCCTAAAGGGCACTTCAGTAGTTGTGGTAATCCTAGTTAAAGGGCACGCATTTCCTACTATGGTGAAGGTCCGACCGGTAGGTCTCTAGATATATCCAATATTTGTAAACACCTTTCCTGTTGGTTTCCAAACTTTTCTCTTTGAACTTTTCTTAACAGATTTAGATTTTACACGAGCATTCAAATTGTTGATAAAATCAAGAACATACAAATCATGATTATCAAAAAGCATGCAACCATTACACTTAACGCATTTAAGTTCAGAATTCGCATTAAGCTTGGAATGCTGCACATTAGCAGTTCCTTTAGGTGCAACAACACAGTCTTTATTTTTCAAACTAGATTTAACATTCCTAGAGTGGGCTTCTACTTTATTCTTCTGAGTACTACTTGATGTTTGTTGAATCTTATCTTTCTTTGTATTGCCTGAAGGCTGTGATCCGCTATCACTAGTAGACGGTTTTACTCCTGTAGAAGACAACATAGGTTTGTTAGAAACTAGGTTTGATGTAGAGGCTATTTTTGTGATTGTGTGTCCTGAGATTATGACGGGCTTAGTGAATCTAACTCTTTTGTCCTTGTTCTTTAGGGTCACAACCACTAATTTTCCATCAGTATTGTTAATACTAGGGCAAGTTTTACTGATGTTTGTAAGTAACTCCTGAATTAGTTTAGTATACCTACAAGCAGAGTCTAGGGTGTGATCAAGAGGATAATTAGATTTAATATGATCAACTAGATCCCTAAGAACTGTAGCTTCTTCCTGAGTGTGCTTAATATAGGCAGAGTGAGCTGTCATTTTATTCAACAATTTTGGGGTTATTGGTTCCACATCAATCTTAAGCATCTCTGGATCACTAGGGTGTTTTGTAACATCATTAACATCTAGAGCTTTTCCTTTAAGTTTCCGTAAATCATCCTTGAGAGTTGTAATTACCAAAACTCCTTCCTGGAGACTAGGATTTAAATCAGAGATTTCTACAGACTTTAGATTGACTTGATTAATTAAATCTTCACACTGTACTTTTGATCGAATACGTGTTGGTTTAATCGAGTCATAAAGTTGCTTATAGGTCTGTTTCAAATGCTCATTCTCAGCAATAAGCTTTGACACCATATGATCTAATTCGATATTAATTGTTTCAATCTCCTCTAAGTCCTTTTTAATCTTATCCTCGTTTATTTTCCTACTTAGAGATTTAATTCTCTCTTTCAACTTCTTTATGACTGTGTCTTTCTTTTGGGACTGAGCTTTCAATATTTAATTCAAACAATTGATCAAAACTTGGAGCACTTAGATTTGAAACAGAATTGTCCCTTTGAAAAATTTCTTGATTAAGTTGAGTATCAAATTCTAAAGGGATGCAATGTTTTTCAAGAGTGGTAAAACTTTTGAACAATTTATCGTAAATCTCTTTTTTAACGAAATCTTTTTTGTTGAGAAGCTCAGTCTCAAGTTTGAGACACTTTTCACATTCATGCGCATTCATATAAGAATTATCCATAGAAGAATTCACAATAATGTTCACAATATCTTTGTTAATGACTTGTTCCAAGAGTCGTTCGTTTTCGTTCAAGACTTGATTCATTTTAACTTCAAATGTTTTTGACTCTAAATGATATTGTTCCACAGCCTGTTCCATTTGATGAAAGACATTTTAGACTTTAGAAAGTTCATCAATCAAATATTGATTGAATGTATTAAATAAGTCCTTTAGAGCTTTTACAAATGGAATTATTTCATCCCTAAAACAAGCTTTTGTATGTTCGAACCCCCACGAGCCCTCAGTTATAGCTGTGGGCATGGTTCTTTCTTTGACAACCATGTCAAAACCAGCAAGATGGTGTTTAAGTTTGTTCAAACTTGTATTAACCATGCTGACTTTAGGAAGTTCTTTTGGAACCTCAACTATAGTGGGTCTACTAGAAAGAGTGGATTCTGGAGAATTCATAGAATTCTAAGACTAAAAGGCTTGTTCAGCAGATAATTCAGTTTGTGGAATAAATTGTGTTTCAAAATCATGAGAAAGTTGATTTAGAACAGCATAATCGACTGGTGTAGTATTAACTTTCTTTTCTAACATCATAGGATCCTTTTGTTTTAAAAGCATTTTCGAACGACTCTCTTCAGCAAGCAATAGGGTCTCTTTAGAGTCAGGAATCACAATAGCACTAGTAATTCTTTAATGACATTACCATCATAATGCGTTGGTTCAACTGCTGGCTTTCTTCAGATAGAAAGGATTTTGAAAAACTAGAGCGTTTAGTGGTATGATTCATAGAAAAACTGAGGTTTCGTCAAATGTGAACAGTTTATGGATTGATTCTTTTAAAACAATTATCTTGTTGTTTGATCTTCTTTTCTAACACAATCTCTCTATCGATGTTCCTAGATTCTTCTTTCTTAAAATTATTTTTGAGAAGAGTAACTGTTTGCATTAAAGATTCCTTTTCTTTTAAATGTTCAGAAAGAGTTTGTTTAAGATGATCAATCTCTACAGACTGTGCACTTGAATCTGAAACGGTATCATTACTCTTTAAATCAACATTTTGTCCTTCTTTCAAAACTTTAACTTGTTCCTTATTTTTTACAAAGCTCTGCAGTTAGAGTATCATTGACATTTTATTGTCAGATTTATCTTGGTACAATTAATCATACCTTGGGTTTTCAGTTGGTCAATCACATGATAATTATCAGTACATCTTGCTTGTGCAGAAGAGTTTGATTTTGAACAGATACCTGTAGTGATTCAACCAACATATGAGAATAAAGAGATGATATTGCTATCACTGTTTATTTCAGACGTCTGAATGAGTCAAACATTTGAAGTTCAATTACGGATGCTGAAATAGCTGATTTAAGCATGATTTTTTCAGTTTATCATGCATTTGAGTACCTCAACAAGAGCATCTGAACCATAATGAGATTAAATTCGCATGAGAGCAAGTTATGGCAGTGTTGCGTTCATCACATTCAGAGAATATGCATCCTAAATCATCAGGCTTGTTAAGCTGCATGTGAAGTTATGAAGTCTGTGTGGCTTGACCTTATAGAAATCTCTGGATCTGCCAAATAATGCAATGTTCCTCTCATGTAGAATTTGACACTTTTTTGCTTGTACCATCATTCACTTTTATCCTTAAACCAAAAATTCATCCGTTTCCTCTTTGGTTTAGTGCACTGTTTGGACATATGGCCTCCCCCTTTGCAGTTGTAACATATAACAAGGTCTTTTGTTCCAGAATTACTTACTTGATCTTGGAGTGTATGTCTTTCGTTGTACCCGAGATAAAGATGTTTGTCTAATTTGTCTCCCCTGAACTGGTTGTAAAGTAATTCTGCCATCATTAATTGTAGCTTGTTGCCTAGGGTTTGACAAATTCCTAAGCTGATTGTTGGTAGTAGGGTAGCGGGAAGTGACAACAGCAGTCAAGAAAGACATCATGTGATTGATGGCATCAATGGGATCATCACCTTTCTGGAACACTAGAACAATTAGGCCCGATTTTGGTTGGGAAAATCAGGTTGTTGGTTAACTAAGGGAACATATTCCAATTGAGGGATGGATGATGATGGAGAATAAACGTTGTGGTGAACTGATGATTGATAATCATTGGATGGATAAGTGATTGAAAGAGGTGTTGATAATTGAACATTTGAGTATTGTTGAGACTGATAAGGTGAACCATACTGTGGAGACTGATATGGTGAAACTTGTTGTTGAAATTGAGTGTTTTGGTATGAGTTTTGATGAGTTTGATAAGGAGACTGTGTCATCTGATGGGTTGCAACCAAAGCAAGCGGATCTGAGTTGCGTTCATGCATTAAACGAACCTCATTTGCATGAAATTCATGTTGTCCCAAGTAAGCATGAAGCTGATCAACATTAGTTGTGTGCAAATCCCGAACCAGTTTGACATCTGTCACAAATTTGCTCCACTCAGGAGGAAGAGTGTTTAAAAACTTGGTGTTCACTTGAAATTGTTCCAGTTTCATATTGTAGATGTTCATGTCATTGAGTAGCAGTGAAAATCTCAAGTAGAAATCACGTAGTGTTTCCCCCTTCTTATAAGCAAACTTATCGAATTCATCATAAAGCTTACACTCTCTTTCTTGTTTTGTCAATGAAGTTCCTTGCATGAGAAGTTGAATTCTTTCCCAAAGTTCCTTGGCGACTTTATGATTACTAACCAATGCATAGACCTCAGGTGGTAGCCCTTGGAGAATGATGTTTGTTGCCTTGATATCACAATCAGCTTGAATTGCTTCTGTAGGAGATAACTCAGAATATCTCTTAGGTCTAGTCACTCCATTTTCCTCAATTGAAGGCCAAATGAGTGGACCATTTTCAACGGATTCAAGAATCATTCGTCCATGTTGTCTATTTAGCATGTATAGTTCCATTCTGCTTTTCCACGAATCATACATATTCTTTTCCAACATAGGTGGACGATTGTCGGCACCCGAAAGAATCGCTTTGTCAGCAAGAGTCGTCATTTGATTGTTACAAAGATTACTTGGTTGATCGGACGGTGGTAGAAAGAAATTGTGTTTGGTTGAGTGGTTGTTGAGTCTTGAAATAATTCTTGAAACTACACGGGATTTTACAATTCTTGACAAAACCGAGAAAACAAGTTAATGTTTCACGGGATTTTACAAGTCAAAGAAATAACCGTATAATTTAGAAATTTGAGTTGATAGGTTTTAATTGGAAAGTGACTAGTTCGGTTCTCAAACAACTTGATTGGTTCGGTTGTCAAAGAAGTTAGTTTAGTTCGGTTGACAAAAAATCTTGTTTAGTTCGGTTCACTAGTTCGATTGTCAAAGGAGTAAACTAGTTCGGTTCACTAGTTCGGTTGACAAAGGAGTAAACTAGTTCGGTTCACTAGTTCGGTACCAAGTGATTACAACTAGTTCGGTTCATTAGTTCGGTTCCAACTGAATCAACTAGTTCGGTTCCAACAGAAGCAACTAGTTCGGTTCCAACTGAAGAAACTAGTTCGGTTCCAACTGAAGAAAACTAGTTCGGTTCCAACTGAAGAAAACTAGTTCGGTTCAAACTAAAATCAACTAGTTCGGTTCCAACTAATAACAACTCGTTCGGTTCCAACTAAAATCAACTCGTTCGGTTTCAACACAAACAAACTAGTTTGGCTCCAAGAGAAAATGACTAGTTCGGTTCCAAGAAAAAATGACTAGTTCGGTTCCAAGAGAAAATGACTAGATCGGTTATAGCTATAACGAAACCCAAATTTTCAAAACTTAAAAAGACATATTTTTGATTGGTTTTTTGCAAAAAATCTTGTACAACTAGTGTTACTAACCCTATAGGAACAAGAAAAATGAAAACTTAAAGGTTTTTAAGCCGAAAAATTTTAAATCAAGATTTTGCTCTTTGTAAAGGTTTTGAACACAAATCAAAAGACAAACACAAAAACTCACAACTACATGGGCTCTTTGATACCAATTGAAGAATACTAGTAATCTTTGATATTATGCAAGAACTAGAGAGATAAGTGGGTTGGAAAGTTTCTTAAGAGAGAAAGTAATATGGAATAGATGATAATATTATGTGTGTGAAATGAGAAATGAAACAACTAACCACCCTCTCCAAGGCATGGAGAGGGTATATATGCTACAAACAAGGCCGACCATCGGCTTTACTAAGGCTTCCATGGGCCTTGGGCCAGACTAGCTTACTAGACTAATCATATGACAAACTACGGGCTAAGACTATTACAACTTGGAAGTGACTGATACTTTTCTTGTTTCCAACATTTTTTATATCAACTTTGACCTTATTTATTTCTTTTTTATGTTATATGATATTTGATGCAAAACATATGAATGGATAGAGTTCTGAATATGTTTTTCATTGGTATAATTTTTATTAAGTATTATATAATACAAACAAAAATATTTGCGGTCAAAGTTGATGAAAAAAGACTTCAAAAAGTCAAACTTGACACTTAATGTGAGACGGAGGGAATATTATTTATTTAAAATTAATTTTATATTATTATTTTTAAACATAAATTATAAATAAAATTTTAATAATAATTTAATTATGTTTTAATAATAATCATTTATTCAATATTCAATAAAAAAATATTTTATATAGAATACTATTTATTAAACAATGATAAATATAATAAGGTTTTATATTACTAATATATATTACTTTATAACATTTTAAAATAACTATTTTTATTAATTCAAAACTAAAATAAAATTTAAATTATTTTAATATATTTTATTTTAAACTAAAATAAAATTTTGAATATTTTAAAATAATTTATTTTTTCCCAACTCATTTTTTTCAACCAAACACGCATTACTTTTTCAAATTTCAATTCCTTCAAATTCCAAATCCTACAGATTTTAAATCATTAACAATCCAATTCCAATTCCTTAGACATATTCCAATTCCATCAAAAATATTCTGTGAACCAAACGGGCTACCGATAAAGTTAGTTTAGGTGGCTCTTTTCAATTAATCACTTTCCTCCGACGAACAGTTTATAATTCCACTTTTTCTTCTATTCCTCTAAAAGCTAAAGAAACATAAAAAAAACCCGGACAAACACATACGAATAACTCAAGTAGGCAATGGTTATACGTTTTCACATAATATCCAAAGAAATTGTGCAGTTTTTCTTTTGAGGTTGACTACTTAAATAGGCAATGGTCGTAAATTTGTGAGATTATGTACTTTTACAAATCCATGAACCAAACGCCTCTTAGCAGTTTATAATCACGTGTACTGGTAGTGAACGCGCATATAACAGTTCCGACCGAGCATAAGAGCACTGAGAGTGGTGGTGCCAAACTCTTGGTGCCAAACTCAAAAAGTGGTGTCACGTCAGCAAAAGAGAGTTTGGCACCAGAAATGCTATGGCACCAGAATTTATTTGAGATACAACCACTTCTACGAGTAAAATGCACCACACTCTTAGTTACAACTTCTAATAAACGTTCTTTGCTCATCATGAAAGCAGTCACACACAAATGATAAGACAAAAAATTCCATAGATGGCAAGTCACTTTCCTCTACTGCAGGTACCTTTATGTTCAAAACCTGAAATACATGTTAATCATTAAGTTTAGTACATAACAAGTACATATCTGGAGGAGTGCTTTAGAAGACCAACTGATTTTAGCAGGTGTGGGGGGCGGGGGGGAGGAAGAGTGGGCGCGGACTTGCATCAGAAGCGTGTTTATCTAAACAGACTCTAATCCTTGAGCCCTACAATAAGCACTCAGGTTTGGAGTGCTGATATACATGAACTAGCAAATGATAAAAAATAAAAAAAGCTTTCTTCAAATGTGTAGGGAAATTTTTGTCCATTTTTACACATTTATAATATGTTCATATGCATGTTATAGAAATTAAATAAGTCCATGCATAGAGGCAAAGTCGCAAAGATTTTATAAATTATGATTTTCCTAACCAAACATGTTATAGAGTTACATATGGAACTGCATTTCAATTCCAGATCCATAATATCCCACAAGCCAAACACCCTTTTAGGGTTCTAAAGGGAAAAGGGATATAATTTTCCATATAGGTCAGGTCACACTCCCTTCCCTATTGCACACATCTTCCATGTGTAGGAACAATTTGGGTATAAAGTAAGGGTTATGATCCCAGGTCGATTTTAAATCATGATTCCATGCTCCTGGTACATCTTAGTTATATGTGCTACTACCACTTATGACCATTATTTTAAGTATGCTCTCCTTGTTCATAGAAGCTACCTTAGCTAAGCAATTAGAGCGTACCAACAATATTCAATGGGTTGTCAACTGTGAGTCGTGACATAGGACTTGAAGCATCAACAGTATAACTAAGCAATTCGAAGGTACCAAAAATATCATAAAAAGAAATCTGAGCATATAATATTTTGCAGTAACATTATAACATTATACCTGAATTAGAATCACACACCAGCAAAAGATGCAATCTAACGTAAAAGTTTGTCATGAGGTCTTTATGATTCCATTTCAAAAGCAGTTTGTAACAGTCTTTTAGCACTATCCTTGTATTGTAACCCTTCTCAAATTGATTCATGATTATAAAAGAATCCTACACTCTTATCAACCTTTTTTTTAACCAAGACGATACAATAAACACTCGAATAAATCCCCCACTTTGGAGGAAATGGCGTCATCACTGACCATTCAGAATACCCATTCCTCATCTCAAAAATATTCAACTGACGGGAATCAGGATCATCCTTACAAACAAGAAGTAAAAAACCACGAGATTCAAAGAACTTAGGATCACAAAACAACTCTCCTTTCAACGTTACAGGGAGTTGTATGGTTGGTTGTTAACACCGGATGGTCTACAAGGATATCCAACTTGGCATGCCAATACCGTCCATTCGCAAAAGTTAGCCAATGAAGGGCACTATTCGAATATATCCCTAGTTCAAAACCATTAAACCTTTTTAAGTCAAATCGATTAACACAAACACTCCAACTCCCTATTTTGGAAGAGTATGTCTCTATTTGAAGGTAAGAACCATCACCATTATCATGATAACCAACATCATGATAACCATCACAATCATCAAAATCATAATCAGTTTTAAGTCCAGCATGTACAACTTTGTAGTGGGGTGATTTTGTGGGATCAAAAACCAATCTAATACCAACAGAAATAATATGTGGTTGCACATAAATTTGGGGTCGTGGAAGCATCTTAAACAGATTAACACAAGGATTGTAAACGAAAAACTTATCAGGTGTGATATAACAAAGAAGCAAACCATTGCACGACTGCAAAATCTTAGCAGGTGCCTTGGAACTAAACGTAAAGACAGTTGATATTTTGGAAGGAATTCTGATATCAAATGAAATGAAATCATATTCAAACATATTTCTTTTGCTTTTGCGTTTAGGTCCCCGTACAAAGAGACCAGAAGGAGGATCGATGTTAGGCTTTTGGCTAAGTCGTAGAGTGAAAGTAGGGCATGTAATGACAGATAACCATTGTTTGGATACGGATTTATAGAGTAAAAGTGAGATAGCAGGTAATAGTAGTAATATTTCGATTAAAAGATCGTCGTTGGACAAGACTGCATTTGCAGATGATGTGAGTACATTGTCTCTCGTATCTGTGATGAGCCTTTTGGAACCTCTGCCTTCTCCACTGATATCTACCTCTGACGGTGCAGAAAACTTAGATGAACTTCCGGCAACCATTTTATAGAAAAGTAAGCACTTCTTGGGGTCAATTGCCTGAAACGGTCACACGTTCTATTAAGAGCCTTAGATATAGTATCTGTTTGAATGAAAAAAAGTTATTAGAGTAAGATAAGATACTTGAATAGTGTTTTGTTTTTGTGCTGAATAAAACTTCTTAAATACTAAAAATGACCAATGTGCCCTTTTGTTTAAGTAACCATTTATTGTGTTAAGAATCAGCAACATAAAACCTCTTAGGGGTATCTGTCTAAGCTTATCTTTGTGGGCTTAAGCTTATGTTTTATAAGCAGCTAATGACTTAAGAATAATAACCTAATCCAATCACTCATAATCTCATCCCGTGTATTTTAATTAGTTGATTCAAGTAAGCTAAAAGCTCATGTCGAGTATTTGGATTAGCTTATTCAAGTAAGCTAAAAGCTCATGTCGAGTATTTGGATTAGCTTATTCAAGTAAGCTAAAACCTCATCCCGTGTATTTGGAACAGTGTCTACAAAATTTTGTGTTTCATGTCTTGTTTAGTTTCAATAAAATGC
>BQNB010173717.1:1917-13330 GCA_026074375.1 Tanacetum coccineum
TTTATGGGACCATTCCCGTCTTCTCGAGGGAACAAGTACATTCTCGTAGCCGTTGATTATTTGTCCAAATGGGTTGAAGCGAAAGTGCTCCCCACTAATGATGCCCGAGTTGTCGTAAAGTTCTTAAAATCTCTCTTTGCTCGATTTGGAACTCCTTGTGCTATAATTAGTGATCGCGGTACTCACTTTTGCAATGACCAATTCATAAAGGTCATGCTTAAGTATGAAGTTACCCACCGTCTTTCTACCGCGTATCATCCACAAACGAGTGGACAAGTGGAGGTTTCAAATCGTGGTTTGAAACGTATCTTAAAAAGGACCGTAGGTGAAAATCGTGCTTCATGGTCCCACAAGTTACATGATGCGTTATAGGCCTTTCGTACCACATTCAAAACACCCATCGGATGCACTCCTTACAAGCTAGTGTACGGAAAGGCTTGTCGTCTTCCTATCGAACTTGAACACAAGGCCTATTGGGCCTTAAAACATTGTAATTTTGACCTTAAGACCGTGGGTGATCACCAGAAAGTTCAAATGAATGAATTAAATGAACTCCGTGATCAAGCCTACGAGAACTCATTAATCTACAAAGAGAAAATGAAGAGGATTCATGACTCCAAGATTAAGAACCGCGTTTTCAACGTTGGTGATCGAGTTCTCCTTTTCAATTATCGATTAAAGATCTTCTCATGCATGTTAAAAACCCGTTGGACCGGACCGTTCACCGTTGCTCATGTTTTCCCTTATGGTACCGTCGAGTTATCTCAAACCGACGGACCAAATTTCAAGGTGAACGGTCATAGACTTAAACACTATTTTGGAGGGGACATACCACCGATGGTTGTCCCGGATCTCCAAACTTTCCCCATGGACCACTAAATTCTGGGTCGAGTCAGGCTCGTGACTCGGTTAACAAAAACAAGCGCTTCGCGAGTGGCAACCCATGTTTATCCCTAGTAGTAGTATATTAGTATAATAATTATGAATAAGTGTGATGTGAGGAGGCTCGCCTCTTCCTTTCTCGTGTTTCGTGTTTTGTGGTTTTTGTCCAGGATTGCCCGGATTTTGAAGACTCTCGTGCTCGGTGTTTTGTCCATCGTTCACTCGATATTCAATCCTTAGCATGCTTATATATGGGAATCCGACATCCTAGATCTTATTGACTAACGTTTATCTATTAGCATAATTAATAAACGAATTTAGATTTACGTAGAAACCCCTTAATATTTGGATTATGCATTGAAATTAGTATGGGGGTGGCAATCTCACATTGAGGACAATGTGTAGTTCTAGTATGGGGGGAATCTATCGATTTGATTGTACCTGCAGTCGTTGTTTTCACGTAATCCCGTTCTTACCACCAAAATTTAAAAAATTTTAAAAAAAAATTGTGATTTTATGCAAAAATTAAAAATTTCCAAAAAGAAAATAAGTGTTTTGTCATAATGTTTGACTTTCCTGCTGGGTAGGATAAGAATAAATTTTGACCCGATCGAGCATGTTGCGCTCTAGCTTACCCCTTAACCGTTATAAACTTTATCTTTTGCTAGTCTTTTATACAAGAAGCTTTAAAATGCGAATTCTAGCTTATACAAGCCAAGATTTTGCAAATTTCCATAAATGACTTTAAATATGCAAAGCTAGTTTATTTTGACTAAGCATTCGCAAATCTTTTTATTAAAGATTTTAAATTTGTGAAGAACGAGAAATGATAAAGTTAATTATGAGTTAGATGCTAAACAAGGATTAGTTGGAAATCTTACAAGCTCATATGTGTGATTTTTGGCTTTTCCTCCCATAAGCTCCTAACCTGACTAATAATAAGTGCTCTTTTCGAAAAATAAACTTAAATCAACAATTTTTGAATTTTAAGCTTTATTAATGTAGTCGACCACATTAATTTATTTAGTCTTAGTTCAGCTATATACTTAAATTTTCTAAAAAGAAATTTTTCTATATACCGCGTAATAAATGTTGAAAGTGATTTAAAAAAAATTGATGATGAATAATAATAAGTAGCAATAAATACCTTGCCAGATTACTGCCTCTTGCCGGCTCACAACCGATGTGGCAGTCTTCATATAAAGTGGGGGCCGACACCGAAATAAGACCACTACCTCTTGCCGGCTAAAAACCGATGTGGTAGTCGTTTAAAGGGTGGAGGTAATATATTATGATTATAGCAAAAATATACAAATAGAAATATTTATATATATAGTTGTTGAATAAAAATAGTTAAAATCTCTTTTTCTAAAATTTAAATATATTTTTGAACTAAGACTAATTTGCTTTAGTTGTAGTTTTTCTATGTATAAACGGGAAAACCAAAGGTTTTGAAACCGAAGGCCCGTGAGTCTCGATACTAGTCTCTGTGAGGTGTCAAAATCCTGGTCACTTAGCCGCAAGGTTGGGATGTGCCGAGACGAAAGTCGCTACATGGGATGATCTCGCCTTCACATTCATTATTCTTGGGTGGAACGTGAAGCATAGAAATATTGCAACTTTCTTAAAATGTTGATCCATGGTTGAAATTTGAAATGAGCACACTCACATAATATATAATAATTGTCGGGAGTGAAAAGTTTACAAGTTACAAATATGAGTAGTGTTAGCATCTTATCTTGTATTTTAACGGTGATTTCGTTTTTGAGCTTGGTTTGAGACAAGTGAAAAATCAGGGACGATGAATTTATCCTTTTTGGGCATTTTAGGATTGAAGTGCTTCTTGTTCTATGACCCTAAAGGTTATGAAAATAACGAAAGTCCAGGCATTCTAGTTAGAAAAAGAAAAAGGAAAATATAAAAATATGTGTGGTAATTAGTGTAGATATATAAGAATGGTCAAAACGGGGCTTTTCAAAGCTAATGATTCTTTAATTCCCTTTGATGAACACTTAGCTACTTTTCGAGGTAACTAGGCGAGGGGAATTAAGACTCTTAGTCTTCTAAAGTGTTTACTTATAGCATTGCGTGAGGACACGACAATAGTTTAGTATGAGAGATTTTGGTATGTGCTTAATTACACATACCTTTGATATAATAAAACGAGCTTAAATGACAAAAAACTGAATCCAAAGCCATAATCCCGCAATATGATGTACGTTAATCTAAGTAAATCCTTCACTTCTACATAATCGATATACCGCATTAATCGTCCCAACTTCCCGAACATTCACCAATGTAACCTTAGTGGAGTCATCGACTTTGATCAAATCACAATCACTCATTGTAACAAACCTCGGTTCACCTTGAATTTGATAATTGAAATTCCTCTTTTCTCCTCCATGCACAACTGAGGCAAAAGATTTTTCTCCTGATATGTTTGCGGGTAAATTATTTGCCTTGGAAGCAATTGGAGCCGAAGCCCTACTACGAGGGTGCTTGGTTTCTTCTGCCACTTTCCGCGACTGGGAGTAATCTTGCCTCTTGAATCTCGCTGCTGCTGCGAAAAGATGGTAATTTCAATCCAAATGTTTGTTAGACGTTTCACTAACTCTTCAGCATTCACAATTCCCAAGAAGCATACAAATCCAAATTTTTCCCCTTTTTTGAAGCTTCGACGCGATATACGCATCCATAATTCTTCCATATGGTTCAAATATCTGCCACAGTCGTTTAGAATCAACATATTTAGGAAAGTTAGTAACATAGAATGACTCACTAATTCTCTCCATATCCTTTGAATAAGGATTATCAATGGGTTTCTTATGTTGTTTATGACGCCCATTAAAAACCCATGTCCATTCATTGCCCATGCTCGAATTAGTGTTCTGGATCACCATACCGAAATCAATAATTTTGTGATATGAATTGAAAAATTTAGGTTTAGGAGTTTTTTTGATTTTATGAAAAAAATTGAGGGTTTATATGTTTTGTTTAAAATTGAAGATTTTAGTTGAAGTGTTTGAGTTTTGGGGGGTGTTATTCCGGCAAATAGGTGGAGATGGGCTAAGGTGAGGGTATCATGGTGGAGGGTTCCTTTCATTGCAATTAAATATTTTAGAAGAGAACTTTAAAATTAGTTGACATAAAGAGTACTTTAAAAGACTTAAAAATAAGTAATGTATAATCTCTAAAATCTCTAAACAAATTGGGTAATTTGAAAACCTCTTCTCTACCTAATTTATAAAAAGGTATTCTAGCGGTTATACATTATTTTTAAGTCTTTTAAAGATTAAAGAAAAATGTTTTTGCATTATATATAAGGTGTGTTTGTTGAAACTAGCGATAGCAGTTAGCAGTAGCAGTTAGCAGTTAGCAGTAAGCAGTAAGCAGTTAGCAGTAGCAGTTTAATTTATAAAAGTGTTTGGTATTTTAATGTGTAAAATGACGTATCGCTAAATGCTAAACGCTAAATGCTAATTCAAAGAGCATTGAGAAATTAGCGTTTTTATAATTTTATAAATGCTAACTGCTTTCTTCCAAACGAGTTTTGTAATAATAATGTTAAATGATAAATGCTAATTGGTCAAAAATGCTCTCAAATGTTGTCTGCCAAACACCCATAGTAGAGAAGAGTTTAAAGCAGTACATCTGATTTTTAAAAACAATATAGCTGAGTGCCTTGCTTTGAGATGAAAATGACGCAACTAAGGTTGGAATAACCATCCATTTGTATAATTTTTAGCCTTATTTAAGGAAGTTGGTTTAATGTACAATGAATCTTGAAAGTTGTTGGAAATCTTTAACTTCAACTTGCTTAGCTTTGTAAAAGATATTCTTCTTTTACCAAGTAAAGCATTTCTTGTTGTAAACACGATTATAAAGAATTATGTTTGATTATTATTATAATTGAAATAGCTAATATGCCATCAGTCCGATTATAAAGAATTATGTTTGATTATTAGTAAAGCATTTCTTGTTGTAAACACTGATTCAGTCGTTCTTGTCAGATTATACTAGGACGAAATAATGTTCAATCTGGTGGTTAAGAGGAGGATCGCTCATTCGATCCCAATATTATTTACGTACATGGCTCTTCGTACGTATAAGTATTAGACTCATATCATTTAATGAACATAAATAGAAATAAATCGATATACATGGAAAAGGGCTTCTATTTAAATAATACCTTTTGTTGCGTGAGAGTCTCCTTAACTAAATGGTTATGGGTTCAAGTCCTACTTTATACATGTGAGATAAATTTGTTGTAATTATATTATGAGATAGTTAGTTGCCGTTATAAAAAAAAATAATAAAAAAAAATATTAGAAGCAATTATACTACTCTCTCCGTCCCATTTTAATTGTCCTCATTACTATTTTAGTTTATCCCAAAATCTTGTCCACTTTCTTAATTAAGGTGTTTATATTTATTAAATTTACAATTTTACCCATCTCATTAATTTTTGTAAGGAAAGTAATTCATACATTTATTGTATTTAATATGATAAACTTGTCATTTTAATAAATATACGTCCAGATTCATTGAATCTATCATAAAATGAACTTTTTTTTGTTGGAGGCCAATTAAAATGGGATGGAGGGAGTATAAGACTCAACTTCCTTGGATACTTACACATCAAAACCGGAAAGTATGGCATTTAGCCCAATGGCTAGAGGAGTTTTCAAAGTTTACCATATAATATTCATGGAAAGAAACAATTGAGTCCGTGTGATAATGTGAAAGAACTTTAGGTGTTGGAGTGGTGAGGGTGGAAACGAGCCGAGTTGCTTGTGAAAAGCTCGGGATCAGATTGGTAAAAAGCTCGAACGAGCCGAATCTAAATGAGCTCGAGCCCGAGCTCGAGCCTAAATTGGAGCTCATTTAATAAATGAGCTCGAGCCTGAGCTTTGTATACAAGCTCTAGTAAACAAGCTCAAAAAATAAACGAGCTTTAGATAAATGAGCTCGAATAAGTAAGTTTAAGAAGACAAACTTTATTTTCTATAAATGCATCACAAATGAGCCGAGCCTGAGCCGAGCTCGAGCTTTATATATCACATCACGAGCTGAGCTCGAGCTGAACTCTTAAGGCTCTAACAGGGTCGGACTCGGCTCGGCTCGTTTCCACCCCATGTGGTGACAATGGAAACTTGTAAGCGTGCAATGCGTAAGTATTAAAAGGGACATTGAGATGAAGAAGAAAACATACATATAATATGTAAAAAAAATTAACTCGAGCTAACTTTTTGTTAGAACGACTGGGTTAGTACAGATATAATTAGTGTAGTTAGTCGGAGTCCACTCCCATTCGTCTACACGAAGAAACCACCATGGGGATGTTAGTTTAATAAGGCCCAGTTGGCCCGTAGTAGTCTAGGCCCGTTTGGCATTAGGGTTTCTCGTGTTTAGTTTCTATTTAATCTTGTGTAATGTACATTATTCATTGAATCTGATAAACATATTTTAAGTATTCCCTTTTTGATTTCTACATAGTATCAAGAGCTAGGTTAAGATAAAGAAAATAAAAGGGGGGGGGGGTGTCTTGGTTTTGGTTTTGGCTTAAAGGATCAACCTTTATGGTTTGAATATAAAGGTACGATTGAATTTTCTTTCTTGGAATTAGTTTGTTTGGACTGATTTTGTGCTCGTTAGTAATCTAGGTACGTAGATCAGTTTGGTCATCTTGTTTTTTTTTCCGTTGTAGAATATCCGTATGAGCCAATAGATCAGTATTTGGTAAATTTGGGCTTTTGGTGATTATTTGGGCCTTTGGATTGAATTTGGTATATGTTTTAGGCTATTTGTTTTAGATTTTGGGTAGTTGGAATTGGAAAAGTCAGCTATGGAGTAATCGTCGATTTGAGTTTTGTTCGGTATTTGTATCGATATTGAATTCGCATTGGGTTTGTTTGGTTCTGCTCTGGTTTGTTTGCATCTGCCTTGGTGATTTTGATTATGCAAGGTTCGGTTATGTTTTTTATAATTGTACATATTTGGAATTGGCATTGGCATTGGCATTGGTTCGTTGTTTTGTTCATTGTGGTATTGGTATTTGCATAAGGTACTTAGTTGTTTTAGTTTTGCATTGGCATTGGCATTCGGCATCGGCATCGACATTGGCATCGGCATCGAGATTGGTATTCGCATCGGCATCGGCATCGGCATCGGTATTGGTTTTTGGTATTTGTTCGGATTGCATCAGATTGAGACTTCGTCTAACACTCAGTTTGCACTATGGGACACTTCGGTTTTCGTTTGCTTTTCAGTTTTAGTTTAGTTTTTTGTTTGATAAACTCTTAATGTTTAACGCTGCAACATTATGAGTTTGAGAGGGGGTGTTAGTTTAATAAGGCCCAGTTGGCCCGTAGTAGTCTAGGCCCGTTGGCACTTTAGGGTTACGTTTTGTTCATTTCCTATATAATGTAATGTAGTCTATGTAATTCATTGAATCTAATAAACCTATTTTCAGTATTCCCTCTTTGATTTCTACAGGGGAGACTCGAACTAAAGACATCTCGCATGAGGAAGAGCCCCCTGACTAACTCTGCTAGACAGACATTAGCTTTATAATTCGAACTAACCATCTCACATAATATTTCCACAACAAACTATCTCACAACCTAAACCACAACAATATATTTGTGAATTTCTGACATAACAAAAAGTATCATTGGAGCACAAGCCAATTGATCATATAGCACATATTCTACTAACAAACACTTTTTCTGTGTAAGATTTCCACTACAATGGTAATGGAATGAATGAAGTGCATGTGTGTCGATTGTTTAGTGATCACGATACATTTAATTTCTCCTTGAGATTTTTACTTACGCGGCTATTCATTAATAGAATAACTTGAAGCTAGTAAAAATTCATAATAGAGGTTATTACTTATTAGACACCAATCCATTCATGCAATGTTCAAGAGCATCAAGTGCCACTAGAGTTTGGGAGGATATCGTATGTAGGCATGTGTAGATGGTAACAACATTGAGCATCAAGGTGTGCTCCTCTACTTTCAAATGGTGTGATAGCAGGTAGCAAACATATATATAACCACTCGATTAGAAGTGGTTACATGGTAAAAAACTTATGGCTATCATAACTAAAAATGTTAGAATCTTAATTTTTAAATCATGTTTGGTGCCAAAGAACCATGAACTGGCCATGTCGGCCTTATCCGGTTTGAGTCTATGTGACGGTGACGTAAACCACATGAATTAGTCTGTCAAATGATCGGAAACCATGCTTGCCCAATGTTAGATTTTAAGAAAAGACTCGGTCACTTCCATAATTGTATTTCGTAGCTTGTAGTCAATCGGTGTGTAAAAGTTAAGCTAATCGAGTCAACATAAGGCTTTCCTTATGTTGACCACGCCCCTATGTAACTATAAGGACCCTCTCCTTCCATGGAGAGGGTGTTGGTCATTTGGATAATATCATACATTGGTAGAACCAGAAGCAGCCTCTCTACCTTTGGTAGGAATAGGGCTGTTTACGTCTCAACCTCCCCCATACACTGTGGAAGACGGTATTGGGACCCATAACCCGTGGAAGACGGTATTGAGAGTTACTTACTTTTTTATTACATGTTTCTTTCTTTCTTTAAGTGATCAACCACTCCTCTTTCTCTCTCTAGATTTTCTCTCTACTTTCTCTTGGTTTATGTGATTTGATATCCATCAATTGGTATCAGTCGCCACGGGGTGATATCCTGTAATTTGTGTGCGTTTTTCCTTGTTAAAGTTGTTTTTTTAGGCTCGTGTACAAAACTTTAAAAATTAAGATTTTTGTGTTTAAAACATTAAAGTTTGTGTTTTTAAGATACATCTAGCCCAGATATAGTTAGTTTTATAAAAGGTTTCAAGAAAAAACGTCAAAAAGGATGTTTTTAGGTGATTTTAGTGTTTTTGTTTCGTGACTCGTTTGTGCGAAATGTGTAATATTTGAATCGTGCGAAATATGTTTTGCTGTGCGAAATAAGTTTGAGTTTTATTTGTGTGAAATAAGATACATTGTGCGAAACAGGTTTACAGGTTTAATCGTGCGAAATAAGTTATTTGTGTGAAACAAAATTCTGCCAAATTTTTTAGACTTATTGTGCGAAATATTACACAAGAACAAGTTGAGTGAAATATTACATAGGAACAAGTTGTGTGAAATATTACAATGGTTTACTTGTGCGATATATTACATATACTTGTTTGCGCGACACATTACACGGGATTATATTTGTGCGAAATATTACAATTTTCAGGAAAAGGGTTATTTTCAACGGTTTGTCTTGACTTTGTAAAATCCCGCGAATACTTAGTTATTTTTTTCGATTTAATCAAGATTTGTAAAATCTCGTGAAATACCATTCTTAATCATCTTCAACAACCACTCTTTAACACAATTCTCCTTTATCACTGAACGATCAGACTTTATCATCTCATATAACAATTAATTAAAAATGACTACATTGGCAGAACACATGATTGTGGCAGGGGTCGATAACCGTCTTCCTATGCTTGAAAAGTCAATATACAACTCTTGGCAGAATCGTATGTTTCTTTACATAAAAGGAAAGGAACACGGTAGAATGATGCTTAACTCAATTGAACATGGACCACTTGTTTATTGTACTATTGAAGAGAATGGTGTCACTAGCCCTAAGAAGTATGAAGAACTCACGGATGCAGAGAAGCTTTAAGATGATTATGATGTTAAAGCCACCAATATTATTCTTCAAGGTCTACCACCAGAAGTGTACTCTCTTGTCAACCATCACCATGTTGTTAAAGAAATTTGGGATCGAGTTAAGTTACTCATGCAAGGAACCGAACTGTCATAACAAGAACGTGAGTGCAAATTGTACGATGACTTTGATATGTTTACTTCGGTAAAGGGTGAGTCACTGCATGAGTATTACTTGCGGTTTGCTCAACTCATGAATGATATGCACACTATAGGCATGATAATGCAGCATGTTCAAGTGAATACTAAGTTTCTGAACACTCTACCATTTAAGTGGAGCAAGCGTGTGACTGATGTAAAGTTGGCAAGGAACTTGCATACAACCAACTATGATCAGCTTTACTCATATCTCAGTCAACACGAGGCACATGCTACTGAAGTTCGTTTAATGGATGAAAGGTTTCCTGATCTACTTTCCTTGATTGCTAACAATTCTTACATCCCTTCATATCAAACCAACCATCAATCTTAGTACAATCCTACTCCTTATCAACAACAGTCATCAATAGTTGCTCAACAATACTACTCTTCTCAACAACATTCACAATCTTATGCAGCACCTTCTCATTACCAACAGTATAAATCTCCAACAATTCTCCAACAACCATTAGTTCCACCACATGTTTACTCATCTCCTGCAATGTCACAACAACCACAAGCTGAGTTTCCCCAGCTAGACTCAGGTCTTTCAGTTCCATCATTTTTGCCAGGTGATCCAATTACGAGTTTGAACAAAGCAATGGCATTTTTAACTACTGCAATTACATCACGTTTTCCTACAACCAACAACCAACTCAAAACATCTTCCAATCCAAGAAACCAAGCAACCATTCAAGATGGTAGGGTTACAGCCCAACAATTGCAAGAGAGACAGGGTTAGAGTTTTGCTAGTATGGGATCTAAGAACAATGTAACAAGCTCAGTGATAAACAAAAAATGGGGGAAATAATGCATCAGTTCAAGCAAGGGTCACAGGTATTATAATTGTCAGGGAAAAGGGCATATGGCAAGGCAGTGCACTCAGCCAAAGAGGTCAAGGAACTCAGCATGGTTCAAAGAGAAAATGCAGCTAGTTCAAGCTCAGGAAGCTGTCTAGGTGTTAGATGAGGATCAGCTAGCATTCTTAGCAAATCCAGGGGTTGCAGAAAGCCAAGATACTCAAACAACAATCATACACAATGCTGTTTTCTAGACTGATGATCTCGATGCTTTTGATTTAGACTGTGATGAAGCACTGGTATGTGCTTAATTACACATACCTTTTACCTTTAAAAACGAGCTAAAATAACCAAAAACGGACTTAAAATGCCAAATATACGCTTGTTTTGCTAATTGTATTGTGCAGGAACGGATATCTAAGAAAAGGACGAAAAACAAAGCCAAAACAACAAAACCAAACATGGAATGGAAAAGACTGTGAAAGACAAAGCCAAATCGAAGCCGAAAAGTCAATCAAGTCAAAAAGTCAACAGAAAAGTCAACTGGTCAAAGTCAAAGTCAACCCAAGTCAACCCCGAGGCCAAAAGTCAAAGAAATATAAGTTTAGGGACTGAAATTGTAAATCCCTAAACTTATATTTAAAGAAGAAAAGAGGAGAAAAGAAGAGAAGGGCCAAACTGCCATTTTTGCAAAGATATACCACAAGGGCCAAAGCTGTCAAGTTCCTTAACTATTAATCACCAAGGACGAGTCTTGCAAAGAAACATATAACTCTTGGGGACTTGTTTTGCCAAGTCCCCAAAGTTATTTAACCACAAGGACCATGGGTGCAAACACCCATATATCTTTG
>BQNB010173718.1:0-13330 GCA_026074375.1 Tanacetum coccineum
AAACTTGACCTCTCAACGGGAATTTATTCTCGGGCATGGTCTACTTTATGACCATGCAAAGGCTTGTGTTTACTTTGCAACACAGCCCGTGCTTTCTATATTTCGATAAGTGTACGTGTCAGTGCGCTTATGTGTTAAAATAAGAGAAATCTTATTTTTATTTGAAAAAACTTGTCTTCATAATGAATCAGTGTTTTCAGTAATCACAAAAAGATTTTCAAAGACAATTCAACCACTCAAACAATGACAACAGCTCTTTAAATAGAAAACGGGTCATTATTTGAGGGGGAGAAAGCGTCATCAAACAATCTTTTAAAATGGTCTTTCAAAATAAGTCATGAAATAATGGATAAAGTTTTAGATAATGATGGATAACAATTTCAATAGGAGTTAATTTATATTAACTTTAAAAGCTTTAGATGTCATTTTGTTTAAATCTTTATAGACTTATTTGCAATTTGAGACTTAGTGAATTCAGGCCTTAAACTACATTCGATCAATATTGCCAACACCTCATAGTTTGTAAAAGACTTAGGAATGCTTGGAAATACTTTCATAGTTTTAAAAGCCTTGAAATTGATTCTCACGGACTAGATTTAAGCTTATTAATTCTTCAAACACGATCTCGAATATGTATGCGTATAAGGTTTTGCTGATTCCGACGTGTCAAAACCAGCAAGGGGGAAGGAGTAGATGTATACTTGATAGTGTCCTTGGCCTTCTTTTGAGGTTAGCTTCTTTTGTCTTTTGAGGTTAGCTTCTTTTGATTTTAGGTTGTGTTGAATCTTTCGGGTACACTATTTCTATCACATGATGGAAGAGACATCTCGTCATTAGCCAGTATGCATTATTTGAGTCCATAGGGGGAAGTGTTAGGAGTATAATTATTTAAAACGTGAGAAGAATTCTTTCTGATTCAATTAGTGTCTTGCCCAACCGGTCAATCACTAAGCTTATTCTTAAAATGAGTAGAAATATTTGATAAAAGAGGTACACATAGGTATGATGATTCCTTTAAATAGTCAGTATCATGCAGGAAGAAATGTCTACACTTGGGACTTAGTTGACTTAGGTGTTATCATTTCAACTACTTAGAGGGAATAATTGTGACATCCGGGACTTAGTTGACTTTGGTGTTACAATTTATATCATCATTATCATGTAAGGAGAAATACAGACATCCGGGTCTTAATTGACTTTGGTGTTGCGGCTTCGAATTACTTGTGTACTTCGGATATCTGGGCTTTATACATCAAGACTGCTTGATGCGGCTTGCAAGAAAGTTCTGAATCTACTCAAGAAAGGATTACTGGTTTAGGGGGAAGCTAAGACAACTTCCAACACCGTGACACAAACAACCTCACAAGCTCAAGTAACATATGTATCTGAATCTGTTCTAAATCCTCGAATTTGATGCAAAGACTTTCATAACTTGTAAGAAAAGTTGAACAACGCTGAAAGAGTGCTTGAACAGAAAGACAGATTAGACAACCTCTTGAAAAAAGAAGTTAATGAGGAGCTTAGAAAGTTCGTGTGGAGAATGTACGAAGGTGAGACCTAGCGTCTTGCGTCAAAAGAACCATATGATTCTATCATATGATGTTCTCATCATTCAGGTCAAACCTCGTATATAATAATCTTGTGAATATATAAAGTGTAGACTTAATGGTGATAATAAGGAGTGCTCGAGTACAAAATTTTCAAGAATTTCTTAGTAAATTCAAAATCTTTCAAATTATTGTACTCAGCACTGTCTTATAAACCCTCAAACATTGAGGGGGAGCAATAATATGTTCCATTCTGCTAGAATATATCATTTTGTCCGCCGATACGGTTAATCAATAGATATCCATATACAAGGGATTAACTTTTTGATAAGGGGAGAAAATGTGATTAACCTGGATCTAATGTATATTGACAAGAAGTGATCAAATAAAATGGACTCAATGCACTCCACACCCTAGCATGGTACTAACGATTACGATGCAACATTTTAAGGGAGCTTTTAGAGATTATGAAAAACTCTCAAAGTGAAAATCTTTTGATAATTATATCAAACATGTTTGATTGAAATTTTTCAATGTTTTAGAAGGATCGTGATAAAATACCCAAAGACCGACCATGTTCTTAAATATATGAAGGTATAAGCGGTTAGGCATAGGTCTTCAAATCCTATGATCCGGCCAGAATTAGAGGGATCTACCCAGGGATATCCACTAGTTAGTGTAGAAGTCCTTAGGTATGATAAAAGGAGAAAAAGTGAGAATCGGGAATAATGCCGACTGAGATGGAGCTAACAACCCAACAAGGTGTTAGTTATGAAGTCTCGGTAAGCATTGAAGGGGTTGAAGAATGAAAAAGAAATGTAAGGATAAAGGGTGAAAAGAAAGAAGCCCTCCATACACTTAGGCAGAAACCGGGTCAATACATATCTGTCAGAAACACCAGGTGTTGTCTGACATTAAAATACAGTCATGGACCCAGTGACGCTATGCACAATCCCCTCCCAGCCACTCAAAGTCAGAAAGACTTTGTTTCAAAATCTCACGGAGATACACTCATTTCTATTTACTTTCTCACTCCGAGTTAGTTGATATTGAAAAGGTGGCACTCCAAGTCCAGCACCCATCAACTCCTATCACTAAAACAAAGTGCACAATTAAGTCCTATAGCCAAAAAGATCAACCAAAATCACATTAGGACACTTAAAAATAATTTAGCTTGTTATCCTCTCACAAATGAAATATTAAGTAATATCATTGGAGTCCTATGCTAGATCCATGTGGATTTTGCCAGAACATCCGAGTGATACTTAGGTATTCACAATGAAGATGGAAATCCTTCTTGAGCCAACATCAAACAAGCTCATGGTAGGTAACTTGTGCGATTCTTTATGAATCAAACTTGTGACAACTGGAAAGAACGATGGTGCGATTCTATAAGAATCAAAAAAAAAAAAAAAAAAACTTGTTCGCAGGAAATGGATCAACGGTTGTTAAAGAATTTTTAAAAATGATTATCACTCACTCGGTGTGTCACAAAAACAATTTTTGCCACAAGTGATACACCGATAGATTTTCAAATCAATTTCTATACAATCGGTGAGATAGTAAACTCACTGGTTCACATCTTAACGTGCTGTCGCTTTGAGACGTTTCCGATAATGAGAACATGGCTGAGTACGAAGAAACTAATACTATTGTGTTAGAAAGATTCAATACTACAGCTGGAAATCCTGTCAAGAAGATTCTTCTTAAATTGAATCTATCTGATCACAGGTCGATCCTCACGGATCTGAAGGTTACTCCAACCAAACCTAGGCGAATGACAAAGCCATATTCGTCCCCCCGCTTTATTGCTAACTGTTTTATGCAGGCTATTTAAAGATGGTGTGGAGTCCCTGTTCAGCTGGCTCACAAGATCCATAGTCACAACATGCTCATAACAACCCGACCGACACATAAAGACATCAGAAAGCTCAAGAACATGTTTCAAGAAATTCCCGCTACTCTATACTGTACGTCTTTTCTTGAAGTGACTATGAATTTTCTCTTCTTTTGCTTATTTCCAAATAAGCTTATGCTTATAGCTTATTTATAGATCCGATATCTTAAGCTTATATTCTAATAAGCTTCTTTAATAGCTTATTTAGACTAGCTTATTTTATATTATTTTCGATTTAGAGATTTTCGAGTGAGCTTATTTTAGCTTATTATCGATTGCTTATTTTTATTCAAGCTTATTTTTTATATAGATCAAATCCTTAAATATACCCGCCTCTTGTTCACTTGATTGAACACCTTAGTTTCGGGTAGATTTAGATCTAAAGTTTGTATCCTTTTATTAGCTTATTGTCTTTAGAATAAAATCTAGCTTATTTTGTCTTAGTAGCTTATTATTATCTTGTTAATCTTAACCCTTGTTTGTTTTAATGTAAGGCCGGAGCTTAAGGGTCTTATAAGGTTGATAAATAGATAAAGTTTTAATCTTTATGGTTTTTATGGAAGTAATTAGTAGATAAAGTTGACACCTTTATTTGCTAATTAGTGAAGTAGAAGCTTTTTAAGTGATAAGCTTATTTGTTTATTAAGTTTGTAAGATCGGGTGGTTTTATATCATTGCGGTTCTTCAATTCGGTTCCATTTTCTATCATTTTTCAATTAATTAGTGTAGCTTTAGTATAAAATGTTTTGCTTTGCTTATTTTATCATTATGAGTAGCGAGTAGTTTTACTTGTGTTTGCTAAGTGATTAGTGATTTGGAATTTAAGTGCGGTTTTAAAAAGGTTTAAAAAAATTAATAGTCATTAGAATTTTCCAATTTACATACCGTCATTTACTTTTAATGCAATTTAAATACTTGTCATTTATTTTAAAAAGCATTTTACTTTACTTGTCATTTAATTTCTTGAAACTTGTTTTCTAAGGATTTTAATTCGTTAAACCTAAGCCCGCACTTAAGGAACATTTCACGTCACTTAGCAAGCATATTTGTCATTTATATCTTTTAGATCAATTTTAGTATAATCTTGTAGTTTTAAATCTTAGAATTAATATTAGTTTAATTTTTAGTATAAAAATAGTTTAAAACCAAAACCAAAAACTTGAATGACAATCAAGCTCGATTTACAACTTGAACGTAGATTTCCATTCATCTCTCGCCGAGGAAAATGATACCCGTGTTGATTACTTATTATTCTTTCCTAAGAATAATTTGTATGATATTTTGCTTACATATACGTATATGTATTTTCTATAAATAAATATATATAATATATTTGAGGGTTTATTTGATGCGTGTAAAAACGACCTACATCAAAATGGGGCCGCTGCCGGGGAGAGGTGTAGCGATTTTTACGGGATTGTTTGTGTTCGAGCCTTAAAGATCATTTCTTCGGAAAGTTTATTTTCGTTCTTATAAAAAATATAAAAACCCAAAAATATTTTTCTTCTTATTTTTATTTTTCCTTTTCTTTTATAAATATTAAAAATACCAAAAATATTTTTATTTTTTTTATTTTTATTATCTTTATAAAAATTTTCAAAAAATATTTTCCTTTATCCTCTTACATCATTTAATTCTTATTTTTTGTATCCTCTTATCTGTTTAATTCTTTGACATGTCTTCATATAACCATTTTGGTTGCTCTTGGTGTCGAGGTCCGTTTAATGGTGGAAACTGTCCGGGCTGTAGCAGTGTAGGATCCGGAAATGAGTTTGTCTATAACACAAATCCTTATTCTTATAATGAAACACCGAACTTCTTCAACCAACATCCACAACCCCAGTACGAGACATACTCGTGTGAGTTATGTGGGAATGATTCTTACTATGGGTTCGATCACCACGGGTACCGCTTGTCTATGAGCAGGAACCGTGCTACAATCAAAACTTTAGTGATAATTATTATCCACAAAATTCACAGAGTTTTTCTCAACAATATCTTTGTTGTGATAACTGTGGGGGTCCTCATGCGACTTTTCAGTGTCACCCGATGAACCAAAATTTCAATTCTTTCGGTTTTGATCATATTCAACCCCCATCGCAGTTCGATAATCATCAGCCTCCGGAAACTCCAGAAGTCACTCCTTTTGTTGAAAGTAAAGAATGGATTGAAACAAATAACGAGCTTTATACGATAATGGAAGATTTTATGAAAAGAATGAATCAACAAAGTGAGCAGGAGGCTTTACTTGTAGCTCAACGTGAACAAGAGCAGGCAGCTTAAGAAAAGGAAGAACTTTCACCTAACTTCATTTTTCGTCAACTTATTAAATAAATGTGTGACACAAAAGTTTGTGAAGAGCAAAAGCAAAATATGGAAGATACGATGCTAGATTTGCTTGAAATTTGTCGTCAAAAAGAGCTTTATTGTATTCATAATAATGTTGATGATCTATTTAAGAGTGCTCTTAATTCTAAACTTCTTTCTATTAATTTGAATTCTCAACATCTCGATAAGGAAAAGCAGGAAGTAAAGAATATCGCATAGCCGACAGCTAAACATCAAACTCGAATTTTACCATGTTTAAAGAATTTTAAAGTTATTCACAAGGAGAGCATTATTTCTTTGAATAATACGCCTCAAATTTCTCTGGTTAATGCAATCACACATGACTTACCAACCGTGGAACCCGAGGACTCTCTCATAATGAGGAATGAGGAACTTAGCACTATTCCTGAAAAGGAATCGGACGAATTCATAAAGTTCAGTGTTGAGGACCTTATTCTAATCTCAAGAGAGTCCGAGGATACATCCGGTAGTGATGGTGAGAACGTTTTACCTTCAAGTGATGAACAGGATGTGGGGTTGTGGGATTTGGCGGGAAAGGTGTGTAGGAGATATACAGTGTTTTGAATCCAGGGTGTGGGTTTGTGGTTTGAACAAAAACGGTCCTCCAAGGTTATATCTCTTCTTGCAATTTTCGTCCTTGGTTAATGAATGTTTGGGGATTTTGACAGAAATAGTCCCCCAACGTTATATTTAGCTTTGCATCACAAGTCCTTGCGAGTTATAGCTTTGAAATGTTGGCAGACTTGGCCCTTGTGGTTTATACTTTGATGATTTGGCAGAATTGTCCCTTGCAAGATTTTTCTTCTTTTTCCTCTTTAAATAAGTTTAGGGATTTGGCAATTTGGCCCCTAAACTTATTTTTCTTCACTTTTTGACTTTTGGATTTGTCGGGGTTGACTTATTGTTGACTTCTTCACACTTGGGCTTTGACTTGACTTTGTCTTTTCTATGCTTTTCCATTCCGTGTCCAGTTTTGTCGTTTTGGCTTTGTTTTTCGTCCTTTTCTTAGATATGCGTTCCTGCACAATACAATTAGCAAAACAAGCCTATTTTTGGCATTTTAAGTCCGTTTTTGGTTATTTTAACTTGTTTTTAAAGGTAAAAGGTGTGTGTATTTAAACACATACCAGAGGGTAACCACAGCATCCCTCGGGGGAGAGGTGGCAGCTTCTAACCAGGCACGAAAGAAAACACTTTCGGCGTGGAAGCAACAGGAAGCTAGGAGAAAACAAAATTTTGAAAGAATGCGAGATTTCAGGAATCAGTAAAGATCAGAGCGAAGACGTGACAAGTTCACATTCCTCACAAAATCCCCAAAGGAAAATTTGGATTTAGATAAAGGCAAATTTAAAACTCCACCACCAATGACAACACCCATTGAAAAAAGAAATACAACAAGTTCTGTGAGTTTCACGGGGAAGTGGGACACAACACTGATGAGTACATGCATCTGAGAAGACAAATTGAATAATTAATCAAGGCTGAAAAGCTATCGTGCATGATCAAGGAGCTAAAACAAAGCAGTGGAAAGGATCAGCCAAAAGCAGCAAAGAAGGGAGAAACATCCGGAAAGGATAAGCCTCTGGAAATCTTAATGGTTCAACCATGACAAAGGGTTTCCAGACAAAGGATCACACAAAGCTTCTCCCTCAATCCAGAAATTTCGTTCCCACCCTTAGGGGATGAGGACGGAACGGAAGGCCCCATGATCATTGAGGCAGAGATAAGAGGTTACTTCATACATCGCATATATGTGGATGAAGGATCGACTTCAGAAATACTATACGAACATTGCTTCAATAGGATCCATTCAGAAGTAAAAAACCAAATGGTTCCAGCTACCGCACCCCTCATTGGTTTCAGCGAAGAAATCATATGGCAAATGGGACAAATATTGCTGCTAGTAAAAATAGGGGATGCGGAGTATTCAACTTCTACATGGATGAATTTTGTGGTGGTAAGACCACCATCTCCGTACAATGGGATCATATGAAGGCCAATGGTGAGGAAAATTCAAGCAGTCCCGCCAATAGCTCACAGAATGTTAAAATTCCCAGTTTCAGGAGGAATACTCACTCTACGGAGCAGCAGGATAATACCACTCGAATGCACGATGGTCACAACCTTCCTCCATCACTTAAGCTGCAGAAGAAAGGATCAAAGTAGCAATTCATCCGGAATACCCGGAGCAAACAATTACAATAGGCTCCACCCTAACAGAGGAAGGACTAAAGGCGTTGTGCGAATTACTCAGGCGCAACCTAGACATATTTTCTTGGAAACCTGAGGACATGACAGGGGTTTCGTGACACCTAGCGGAGCATCGCCTGAACGTACGAGAAGGATGCCTTCCAGTCAGACAAAAGAAAAGAAGCCAAGCACCGGAAAGGAACAAGGCAATACAAGAGGAAGTAGCAAAACTTGTAGACGCCAGAATAATAAAGGAAGTCCATTACCACAGCTGGTTGTCAAATCCTGTAATGGTAAATAAGCATGATGACAGCTGGAGGATGTGTGTGGACTTCAAAGACCTGAACAAGACATGCCCTAAAGATGGCTATCCATTCCTAGAAATAGATTGGAAGGTGGAATCCCTCTGCGGATACCCCTTCAAGTGCTTCCTAGATGCGTACAAATGATATCACCAGATAAAAATGGCAGAAGAAGATGAGGAAAAAACAACGTTCATTACCAGCCAAGGGATATTCTGTTACTCAAAAATGCCTTTTGGTCTGAAGAATGCTGGAGCAACTTATCAACGATTGGTAGATAAAGCATTCCAAAAGTAAATTGATAGGATTTTAGAAGTATACGTAGACGATCTGGTGATCAAGAGCCGCACAGAACAAGAGATAATGAGGGATATCGAAGAAACGTTCAGGACTCTACGAGAGATAAACATGAAGCTGAATCCCAAAATATGCACCTTTGGGGTAGATGAAGGCATGTTCTTAGGATACAAGGTAAACACCAAAGGAATAAAAGTGTGTTCGGATAAGGTGGAAGCCGTTTTAAGCCTGCCATCCCCAAACTGTTAAAAGACGTACAAAAGCTTAATGAAAAATTAGCAAGCCTAAACAAATTTCTATCCAAGTCAGCAGAAAAGTCACTGCCATTTTTCAAAGCTTTGAAGAAATGCATAAAGAAAAGTAATTTCCAATGGACTATGGAAGCTGAAGCTGCATTCAAACAAATGAAAAAGCTAATAGCAGAGCTGCCAACACTAACCGCGCCTATAGAAAAAAAGGAACTGATTGTGTACCTTGCGGCTACACGGGAAGCCATAAGCGCAGTGTTAATGACCGAAAAGGAGGCAAAGCAAATGCCAGTCTACTTCGTTAGACGCGTCATGCAAGGTCTAAAAATAAATTACACACCAGTGGAAAAATTGGTACTAGCTTTAGTGCATGCAAGCAAACGGCTAAAAAGTTACTTCCAAGCACATACAATCATTGTCATCACAAACCAGCCAATCAAGCAGGTGCTGTCTAAACCAGAAATAGTAGGAAGACTGTAAAAATGAAGTATTGAGCTAGGGGAATATGACATACAGTACAGGCCAAGAACATCAGTAAAAGGACAAATCTTGGCAGACTTCATAGTGGAACGTCCGGAGGATGACTCCCTAGTTATGACCACGTAAGCTGAGGAAGAACTTTCGGACCTATGGACATTATTCACGGACGGATCATCCTGCATAAATGGTTCCGGAGCTGGCCTGATACTTACAAACCCGGAAGGAACATAATTCAATTACGCTCTGAGATTTAGGTTTGATGCAACCAACAACGAAGCCGAGTACGAAGCTTTAATATCCGGTCTCAGAATCATAGAGCAAATGGGTATAAAAAACCTCCAAGCAAATGTGGATTCACGACTAGTGGCTAATCAAGTCAACGGATCTTACATAGTAAAAGAGTCATGCATGATACAATACCTAAAGAAAGTGAAAACACTCTCCAGCAGTTTCAAAAAGTTCTCAATCAAACAAGTACCCAGAAGTGAAAACAAAAACGCTGACGCTCTAAGCAAAATTATGTCCACCACCTTCGCTCACCTAACTAAGCAGGTCCTAGTAGAAGAGCTCAACGAAAAATCCATAAATGAAGCAGAAGTGTTAGCAGTCGTGGAGGAAGAAGGAGACACGTGGATGACTCAAATCTATGAATACCTCACGGAAGAAGTACTCCCTGCGAAAAAGGAAAAGGCAAGGGCCGTACGACGTAAGTCAAGACGGTACGTTGTAATCAACGGAGTCCTATACAAGAAATCCTATCTTGCACTGTGGTTACGGTATGTTGGGCCACTACAAGCAGATTATGTCTTGAGAAAAATCCATGAGGGGTCGTACAGTATGCACGCCGACACAAGATATGTGGTAGCAAAAGCCATACGGACATGATACTACTGGCCAACAATGCATGCGGATGCAAGAAAGATGATTCGGGAATGTTAAGATTTCCAGGTTCGCCGCCTCGTGCCAAGAAACCCGCAACAAAAACTGACTCCCATTATATCTCCATGGCCATTCTACAAATGGGGAATTGACATAGCCGGACCTTTCCCGGAAGGACGTGTGATGTGCAGTTTTATATACCTAAAATATATTACAATATAATATAAACCTAAGATCAATTAAGAAAATTACCAAGTTACCCTTGGTAAAATTCACTCTCAAAAATATATATAATATAATATATAATACGTATATTAAACCGGGCAAATATGATCACCCGGGTCGTTTCCCCAACGACTAGTGAAATTGAAACCTTGTTTAAGCTTGAATTCTGATTTGAATGAGCAAATGGATGATTTGATAATCTAAAGCAACAATTAAAATGGACAATTAAAAACAATTAAACAATTAAACTAATACGGAAAACAAATAAAACGCAACACTTAAGCAAGTAAACTAAATTTAACCTCTAAAAATGTAAACTAAAATTCTAAACCTAAGATAGGGCAAAAGAAAATTTTAGGAAAAAGAAAAACATTTTTTTGATTATTTTTGAATTTAATATGAATTAAAAACTAATTTAATCTAATTAAATCTTAAAAAATAGCAAATTAAATACTAAAAATTTGGAAAAATGATTTTTAAGCTTAGAAAAGTCTAAAATATTATAAAAGCAAAGAAAACTATTTTTAACTATTTTTATTATTAAAATCCTATTTTTAAAATTTAAAATAAAAGCTCAAAAATGAAATTTAAGATCTAAAAAGTGTAGAAATGATTTTACTGGATGTAAACCTAAAGCTTTTTTTTATAAAACTGAAAACTATTTTTTTGTATTTTTCTGAAACTTTTTTCTATTTTTTATTGATTTTATAAGATTTCAACTTTCGAAAATTGATTAAAAATACAATAAAAGCTGGAAAAATCTATAAAATTCAGGGAAAATCCTAAGCACTAGCAGGAGCATAAGAAAAATAAGAAAAACCAAATTGCTTAACGAATAAGCCCTCAAATGAGCTTATTAAGCTACGGCTTTTTATAGAAAAAGGAAATGAAAATGTGTACTAGTATTAAATTGTGTGTTATATGAATGGATGAGCTAATGTAGCAAACTGGTTAAGGCATGAGTGTTGTGTGTGGGAGGTCGTGGGTTCGAGTGTGGGCAACCCCTTTTTGCTATTTTTTTTTTACTTTTATGAAAAACTAAATACTAGAAATTAAAAAGGATACTAAAATAAGCTATTTTAATAAACGGGACTTAAGCTAAAACTAAGTAATAAGCTCTAAAATAGCTTATTAAAGCTGCTGTCACAGTAAGTGGTGTTTTGGGCTTATTCTTACTTAAACAGCTATAAACAACTCAAATTTAGCTTAATTCTAAAAAGGAAAAGTGTTCTAAAAAGCTTATGATGTGCTTAACCTAAAAATGAAAAGAAAATAGAGCTTAAAGTACTTTTAAGCTACTGAAAATGAGGAGGAAACAAGCAAACTCAGAAATCTAGAAAATAAGCCTAAAACCAAAATAAGCTCAAATGCTCAAAAAGCAAAGACAGCAAAAGAGCATTTGTAAACTTAACAAACAACTTATAAGCAACTAATTTAAGCAATTAAACCTACTACTTCAAGCTAGAATCTAAAATTTAAAAGCTAAATTCTATTGCTAACTGTTTTTGGCTTATTATGAATTTTTGTGAATTTGACAGCTAAATTAAACTAGGTAAATAAGCTAGAAAATGCAATTTAAGACTTAATCTATAATAAGCTATAGCTAATCTAACTCCTACTTGAATTTAAGAGCCTAAATCCTACTTTTACTTAACTAAGAACTAAGCTAAAAGTGACAGTACTAACTTCTTGTTAGTACTGGTGCACTTTGCACAAGTGCAAACCAAGAGTGCAGGTTTCCTAAGGGAAATCCTTGCACTTAGAAACACTCAAATAGAGTGTACAAGTAAAATGCAAGCAAGATCTAAGCCTTGGAGGGCTTAGATCAAATTTTCACAAGCTAAAGGTTTAAGACAAAATGCCCTGGTGCTGACACTCTTAAATTAAGCTTAAACTTTCTAAATTTCCAAATCTATTTTATGCAAACTCATTTCCTAATGTTTATAACTAATTTCAAAGCTGTCTCAAAAGGTTTTGCACAAAACTTTTGACTTTAGATGGTCAAATATGCTTATGCCAAACACCCCTTTACTACTTGGACAGAAATAACTATGAACTTAAATTGCAAATCTAATTAATAAGCACTAATTACCAGATTATTTTTAGCTTATAACAACCTTAACTAACATGAATTAACAACTAATTAAGCAATAATCTAGGGTTTAAACTAATTTTCTACTATTTTTTTTTTGTTTTTTAAGGTTTTTAAGACAATATATGTAAACCTATAATCTAAGATGATTAAGCTAAAATCAGATTATAAGAACTAAATAATAAGCAATATAGAAGGCAAATAGTACTAATAAGTAGACAAAATAAGCAAATAAGCAGTCCTACACTATTAAGCTAAAATTAAGCTAGAAATGAAATAATGAAAAGTAAATGAAAACTTACTTGTGCCTCAGCTAAACAGAAGCTCAAACTCAATTACCAGCTACAAGCTTTAGCTTATTCATGTGAATAAGCTAGTATAAGTCCATGAGGATCCTTCCATTTTAGATCCCCCTTCCATAGCTTAAATCCAATAAGTCCAATGTAAGGTAATAGTTCTTAAGCTGATTTTAAAGTAGTTTAAATAAAATTAAGGTTAATTAAGCTCAATCATGAGCTTAGAGACTCATGAGAGCTTATGAGTAGCTTATGGCTTTAGTTTAACAATTGATATGAAAACAAAGAGATTATGAGAAATTATCTAAAAAGTAAATTATCATTAATAAAAAGCTTAGTTACAATACTTGAAATGAAAGTTACAATGTTTAAAGGTAAATTAAGCTGGAAAAAGGAAATTAAGCTAAAACTTAAATCTAAAGCTACGTGTAAAAAAAACTAGATTGCTCGTGTGTGAGAGGTGAGGCCCTATTTATAGGTGCTGAAAGAAGCTTCTAGGATGCCTTGCCTTGCTCTTCAATCCTTCAA
>BQNB010173719.1:1640-12594 GCA_026074375.1 Tanacetum coccineum
AAGTTTGCTTCTACGTTTAAGAGTCTTCTAAGTAATAAGGAAAAGTTGTTCGAATTAGCAAATACTCCGTTAAATGAAAATTGTTCGGCGGTGCTCCTAAAACAGTTGCCTGAAAAACTTGGAGACCCCGGCAAATTTCTCATCCCGTGTGATTTTCCGGAGCTAGATGAGTGCTTAGCCTTGGCCGATCTTGGCGCTAGCATTAATCTAATGCCTCTTTCCGTATGGAAGAAGCTTTCGCTCCCGGAACTTACTCCGACTCGCATGACACTCGAACTCGCAGACCGATCGGTCGCTCATCCGAAAGGTGTTGCCGAAGATGTCTTTGTGAAAGTAGGAAAGTTTTATTTTCTGGCCGACTTTGTTGTAGTAGATTACGATGTCGATCCTCGGGTTCCCCTCATTCTCGGGAGGCCTTTCTTGAGGACGGCACGAGCTTTAATCGATGTACATGGTGAAGAATTAACTCTTCGAGTCAATGATGAGGCTATTACGTTTAAAGTCGGGCACACTTCGAGATACTCCCGTAATTATTATGATGAAACGGTTCATCAAGTCAATGTCATAGACGTTGCTTGTGAGGAGTATGCTCAAGAAGTGCTCGGATTTTCGGATAGTTCGACGAGTGGCAATCCCACTCCTTCAGATCCTATCATTGCTTCTTCTTTCCCCTCGTTCACTCCTTTTGAAGGAGGAGATTTCATTTTGGAAGTGATCGAAGCTTGTCTTTTAAGTGATTCAATTCCACCGGGAATTGATGATGCCGACTTTGATCCGGAGGGAGACATTCGTCTTTGTGAGGTTTCTCGATTCACGATCTCGGGAGGTCGGGGAAGCTCAAAATAAGAATAAGCCATTATTGAGGAGAGAGCTTTATTTAATTTTGAAGTTTTATTAAAATGGAAAAAGAAAGGGAAATTAAAAATGTGAGCTTCACCCTCTAATGTTGATTAGAGGGGAGTATTTATAGTCTAAACACAAGGACACTTTGGACTAATTACACTTTTAGTCCTTGTGTTTTAACTTAAGCCTAAACTAGAGTAATTTCCATATAGACACCATATTTTTGATCCTAACAAGATGGGAAAACAACAATCAAGGTGGAAACAACAACCGCAACAACAATGACAACCACAACAACAATGATAACCGCAACAACAACAACTATCGCAACAACAACAACCGTGGCAATTATCGTGATAACAATCGTCACAATTAGTATAATCAAAGAAGGCAAGAGGGTGCAAGGGCAATGACTGCTGCCCAGAATAATGTTGTTGATCAAGGAGGACCAGCCTCGAAGTGTAATCGTTGTGGTATGTGTCATTTTGGGTATTGTCTAGCAAAGTGCACCAAGTGCAATAAGAGGGTCCATAAGACAAAGGATTGTAGAGCGAGAGTAGTGGCTACTGGGGTGAATGCTTAACTTATTCGAGCCTGCTATGAGTGTGGAAATAGAAATCATGACCGAAGCCGATGCCCTAACCTAGCTGATCAAAGAGATGGAAATGCAATATGCACTTAGAAATGCCGAGCAAGGTCAAGGACCGAATGTTGTCACCGGTACGTTCTTACTCAAAAATCGCTATGCTAGAGTATTGTTTGATTCTGGTTCAGACAAGAGTTTCGTTAATTCTAGATTTAGTCATTTAATTGATATTAAACCGGTGAGATTAAATATAAGTTATGAAGTAGAACTGGCCGATGGGAAATTAGTTAGTACAAATACCGTTCTAAGAGGTTACACTCTGAATCTACTTAATCAATTGTTTAAAGTCGACCTTATGCCTATAGAACTTGGTACTTTTGATGTGATTATTGGTATGGATTGGTTAGTTAAGCATGACGCTCTCATAGTTTGCGGAAAGAAAGAGGTTCATATACCGGTTAAGGGTAAGATGTGGTAGTTAAGGGAAATTGTGACGAATCTCGATTGAAGGTGGTATCCTATATTAAGGCGAGAAAATACATAGAAATAGGATTCCATTTGTTTGTAGCCCATGTGACGGAGAAATAGCCAAAAGAAAAACATTTAAAACACGTGCCTATCATTCATGACTTTCCCGAGGTGTTTCCTGATGATTTACCAGGACTCCTACCACCTCGACAAGTAGAGTTTAGAATCAAACTCGTACCTGGAGCCGCACCTGTCATACGCGCTCCTTATCGTTTAACGCCGTCTAAACTGAAAGAATAGCCAGATCAACTGAAGGAGTTGTCAAAGAAAGGATTCATTCGACCGAGCTTGTCGCCTTGGGGAGCTCCGATGTTGTTTGTTAAGAAGAAAGACAGATCTTTCCGTATGTGTATCGATTACCGCGAACTAAACAAGTTGACGGTTAAAAACCCATATCCGCTTTTGAGGATTGACGATCTATTTGATCAACTGCAAGGTTTGAGCGTGTACTCAAAGATTAATTTGTGGTAGGGTTATTATCAACTCCGCATTCGAGAAGAGGATATACCAATCATAGACTTCCGAACCCGATATGGTCATTTTGAGTTCCAAGTAATGTCGTTCGGATTAACTAATGCCCCTGTGGTATTTATGGACTTAATGAATCGAGTGTGTAAGCCGTACCTCGACAAATTTGTGATTGTGTTCATCAATGACATACTCATTTATTCCAAGAGGAAAGAAGATCATGAAGAACATTTAAAGATTATTTTGGAGTTGCTCAAGAAAGAGAAGTTGTATGCCAAATTCTCAAAGTGCAATTTTTGGCTCGATTCAGTGCAATTTCTAGGTCACGTGATCGATAGTAAAGGAATTCACGTTGATTCCTCCAAAATTGAAGCCATCAAGAATTGGGCTGCGCCTATAACACCAACAGAAGTGAGACAATTTCTGGGTTTAGCTGGATATTATCGAAGATTCATCGAGGGGTTTTCTTTGATTGCCAAACCACTTAATAAACTAACCCAGAAGAATAAGAAGTATGTATGGGGTAAAGATGAAGAAGAAGCTTTTCAGATGTTGAAGCAGAAATTATGCAATGCGCCAATATTAGCATTACCCGAAGGGTCAGAAGATTTTGTTGTATATTGCGATGCGTCCATCAAAGGTTTTAGAGCGGTGTTGATGCAACAAGAGAAGGTGATCGCATATGCCTCACACAAATTAAAGAAGCATGAAGAAAACTATATGACCCATGATTTAGAGTTGGGCGCCATAGTTTTTGCCCTGCGACTTTGGAGAAATTACCTGTATGGAACAAAATGTGTTGTGTTCACAGACCACAAAAGTCTGCAATACATTTTGGACCAGAAAGAACTTAATATGAGGCAACGCCGATGGATTGAATTATTAAGCAATTATGATTATGAAATCCGCTATCATCCTGGTAAGGCTAATGTAGTGGCGGATGCTCTTAGTCAAAAGGAGAGGGAGAAACCAATAAGGGTTAGAGCTCTGGTTATGACAGTTTATCCCGACTTGTCTGAGAGAATACTTAAAGCTCAGACGGAAGCAATGAAGAAAGAAAATGTGAAGGAAGAGAATCTGGAAGATTGTTGAAGCCAATATTTGAAATTTCCTCTGACGGAATTCAATACTTTAACAAACGAATATGGTTGCCGTTTTTTAGTGGATTACGAGATTTGATTATGCACGAGTCGCATAAGTCAAAGTATTTGATTCACCTCGGTTCTAATAAGATGTATCAGGATTTAAAAAAGCTTTATTGGTGGCCGAACATAAAGGCTGATATTGCCACCTATGTTAGTAAGTGCGTGACTTGCGCCAAGGTAAAGGCTGAACATCAAAAGCCATCAGGGTTACTCCAACAACCAGAAATCCCCAAATGGAAATGGGAGAAGATAACTATGGATTTTGTTTTTGGACTCCTGAGAACCCCAAGTGGTTATGACACGATTTGGGTTATTATCGATCGGTTAACTAAGTCGGCTCACTTCATGCCGATGATGAAGACTGATAGTATAGAGAAATTAACTCAGCAGTATTTGAAGGAAATTGTTTGTAGACACGGGGTGCCAGTATCAATCATATCAGACAGAGATAGCCGATTTGCATCAGGATTCTAGAGATCACTTCAGAAGGCCTTGGGAACCGATGTGAACATGAGCACTGCTTACCACCCAGAAATGGATGGTCAGAGTGAGAGAACAATTCAGACTTTGGAAGATATGTTGCGGGCGTGCGTGATTGATTTTGGGAAGAGTTGGGATAGACATTTACCTCTAGTTGAGTTTTTTTATAATAACAGTTATCATGCGAGCATCAAGGCCGCACCTTTCGAAGCACTCTACGGGCAGAAGTGTAGATCGCCTATTTGCTAGAGTGAGGTTGGAGATAGCCAACTCACTGGGCCAGAGCTAATTCGAGAGACGACGAAAAAGATAGTGTAAATCGAAAACCGCTTACTGACCGCTCGTAGTCGTCAAAAGAGTTATGCGGATGTAAGGCGTAAACCGATGGAGTTTAGTGTGGGGGACATGGTCATGTTAAAGGTGTCGCCTTGGAAGGGCGTGATTCGTTTTGGTAAAAGAGGAAAGTTGAGTCCACGGTACATTGGGCCATTCAAGATAATCGAGAGATTTGGTCCTGTGGCGTACATGGTTCAGAGTACATGAGAAACTCCATGGATTCAAATAATTCCTCCGTCTCTAATCTAAGGTGTTGGCGGATGTGGAATTTGAATCATTACCGCTCGAAGAAATTCAACTCGATGACAAACTGCACTTTATAGAAGAACCTGTTGAAATTATGGATCGGGAAGTAAAGCAACTTAAGCAAAGCCGTATTCCCATTGTTAAGGTTCATTGGAACTCGCGGTGAGGTCCAGAGTTCACATGGGAACGAGAATATTTCTTCAAGAACAAGTATCCACATCTTTTCTCGAACAAGAAGAAGGTGAGTATGAAGAATCGAGCACCGGGACGACGCTCCCGTAAGGAGGGGAGGATGTAAAACCCCGTATTTAAGGCCACTACTTAAACTGGCTTTATAATTATTTATTTTTAAATTTTAAATTAATTTCATTCTAATATCTTAATCGATTTTTTATTAAAAATCGTCAATTTTAAAACCCTCGTCAATTTTGCACCTGAGACGAAAATCACGATTTAGGAAAAATATCGGACTAGAACTAGTAATTGGGCCTGAGACTAAATTAGTATAAGTCGAATTTGTTATCAAAAAATAACCCAATCCTTTCCCCTCTTCTCTTCTTTGCACGTCGGCCCAAACAATCCAAACCCACACCCTTGAAAAAAAAATTTAAAAACCCACTCCCTTTATTTTTGTTATAAACCGGTTGATAGGCCCAAACCCACATCCCCTCTTATTTTTTTATATATAAGCCGATCAAAAACACACGTACACTGATAACGTTTAAAAAAAGAAAACCATCCGACTTCCTTTCTCCCTTCCTCCTGTTCGACGGTAACAAACCCAAAACAACCATCACTACCACTCAAACTCCACCATACTACTCCTAATACACTCCAAACTATACCTACATTAACCAATATCCTTCCTTTTCCACTTTAAACAACATGCATTTATTTTGAGAAGTCTTGATTTTTAAGATCTTTAAGTTTTAGGGTTTTTAATTGATTGAAGGCTACAAGATTATTAAGGGTTTGATAATAAGTGATTACAAGCAAGGATTGGAGTAGAAAAAACTAGGGTTTGCTTGGTTTTGTTGTTGTTGGTCACGGAAAGAAGGCACAACCCACCTAGGGTTCATATTTTCTTGATCAATCATATTCCTAGTATTTGTATGTATTTTTCCTAAACCCTCTTATGCTTGTTTTGATTTTTGTTAAGTGCATGTTCTTGTTTTTTGATTTTTATAAACATGCAAGTAATTTTTATGGTTGATCTTAATTAGTTAGTGTAAGTGAAGTATAATGGATATGAGATATGTTACATTGATGTATTTTGGCCTTGTGATGGATCAATTGATGATTTGGAAGTCTTTGGATTGAGTTTAGAAGTAGATTTAGGGACTGTTTCCAGGTCAGTAGCAAAACTTGAGGTTTTCTCAAAAAATTTAGCTTAGGGTCTGTAAATAAAAGACATGGTTAGATAGATATAAGTCTTAGGTACATGTGACAAATTGGACGCTCTTGTATCGATTCCGGATGAGGGAGATATGACCTTTTTACGGAAGAAGGTCAAATCTGGAGCGGCTATTAGAAAACTTGTTTTTTTCCAGGTTTTTTTTACAGTGAGTTGAGGTTTTAAAACATGGTTAAACACTAGACATTATAATATTTCATCTCTCTTTATATTCAACTTAATAGCTATTATAGAATAGGATTTATGGCCGAAACCGTAAACGATAGAAATTCAGTCAACTTTCTGTTTTGAGTTATGGTTAGTAAAAACTCAATTCCCGTGGATTGGTAAATGGTTCGATTGATTGGCTTAAAGTTATGGAAACTAGACTTAAGTATCTTTCCAGGGGTGAAAACCCCATCCTTGTATCGTTTATAGGTTAAGAGATACAATGGTGTAAAGATGACTAAAATTCAGTAACATGGTTTTTACGTCTTTTCTTGAGAAATAAAAGTGTGAACACATGGTAATGAGTTAAGAATCTTTAAGCGAAACTTAGTAGACAATACTATGGGTATAGTGGCAGGTTAGTGTACCAAATTGGAGATAAAAATACCTTGGTTAAGTCTTGGTGCAATGTCGTTTTTGTTTCGGATTTTTGACTAGTATTATATAACTATTTTTACTATAACAATTACATTTATAATTCTAAGTCGCGACTTGCTTTATAGGTCTTGGATAATTGTTAGAGTCTTCTATCTCATTGATTTCTCATTTGATCTTCTACTCACGGTGAGTTCATAGCCTCGCGTTTACTACTTTAATTGTTTTTCTAAAAAACCCGCGAGGAGTACATACATCGCTTTTATAAAATTGAAACCCAAATTGTTTTCCTATTTGCTAGACAGAATGTATGTTAATGCTGAGTACCTATTTCTAAAGTCCCTAATATATCGTGAACCGTAACTACCTGTGATGGGTGTACGCTAGGATAATAAATAGTACTATGGGGTGACTCCCCATCCGGGGTTTGTTTCCTTTTGGAACACACTTTCAACGGATATATTATTCTGAGAAACTACAGGTATATAGCATTAATACCTATCCGTTTGGGGAAACATTAATTTAATCACGTCAAAAGGGGTCGGATGTCACGATTCAATGATTGATTAATTATTCTTGTTTGGTAACCACAAGTTTTCGATGATTTAATATTTGTGTTCTAAATCTTTATACTTAACTAAACCTATGAATTTCACTCAACGTTTTGTTGACTTTTTAGCATGTGCTCCCCCTTGTTCGGGGCACCAAGGGATCGATCTTACGAAAATTGTGTGCTACAAAACAAGGTTAGAAGTACAAGTGCAAGACAAATATCTTTCAAGTTAACACATTGTATTCAATTTAACAAAAGAAGAGTTTCATTCAACCAACAAGAAACTCATACACTAGCACATCCAACTAATACATTCAACATAAAATAAAACTAGAGCTAATACAAGATAAAGAGAAATAATACTACATAAGTCTTAAATGATTCATGATTCATAGAGAATGACTTTTTGAGCAAAAGGTTTGGGGTGACACGTTTATGAAAACATTTAGAGATTTTTCAAGGTGGAGGTGGAAAGTGTGAGGTGATTGCGGTAGTGAGAAGTTATTCAAAATGAGCAAACATGATGTTCATCTCATCTCTTAGGGTGAAGAAAAGGTTTTGGTTGTAAGAATAACATATACAAGTTGACCCATGATAGTCATGATAGTTGTAGAAAAGAGGATGACCCATGATAGGTGGTTGAGGCTGTGGTGGTGATGGTGGTGATGTAGTGTCATTAGCGTGATCAAGAGGAGTGATTGTGGACAAAGAAAGTGTGATATCCAAGGAAGGATGACTTTGAAGTGGTTGAGGATTTAGAGGTCTAGGATGAACATCCAAAATGTTGTCAAGCAAAAGGTTCAAGTGAGGAGGAAAATTTGGTTCATGTGAAGATGGTGGTGAAATTTGAAGTTTTGAGTGAAAGGAAAGAAGATGTGTTCTCTTGACTTGATGATGTTTGATTAGTGGATGTGGTTTTTGATGGTGCATTTGGAAGAGTTGGAGATGAAGAAGTTGTTGTAGGAGAATGTGGGGGGGTGATATCTTCATCACTAGATATGTTGACAAATAGTTGTCTAGGAGGGATTATAGTGAGTTTGATTTTCTTGGAAAGGTTAGATGAGGAAGCATTTGTGGAATTCATGGTAGAATGATGTGAAGGAAAATGTGAGTGATGAAGGGATAGAGAAGAGTTCATGATTTAAGGTGGAAGAGATAGATTGATGGAAAAGCATGAGAATTAAGGAAACAAATTCCAAAAGTTGTTTAGCAAAATGCTAAAAAGTTTAGCTGGGTCTAATAGAGAATAGTCAACTGCACAAAAAATCAGGTAGCCATAGTAAAATTCCCGTGACTTCTGATGGCGGTCCCATATATACATGGCGGTCCCAGATATATTAGGGGGCCGCCCTATGTTTATGGGGGCCGTTCTCTGAAGGCAGAGAAATTTTCTAGTTTTTCCTGTTTTCTACATATCCTGTAAAAATTCCTATTTCCCCTTTTTGCAATCAACTCTATTTCATCATGAATCATCTAATACTTAGTAATCAAATTCACAATGTCAACTATAAAATGCATGCAATGGGGCTAGGTAGAAGCATATAAATCACATAAAAGTCCATGAAAAGTCATATAGCAAGCAACAACAATGATTAAGGGAAGTTATACATGTACTAGAATATATCATAATAATATCTAGTTTAATTCTACCGGCAAGATAGTCCTAACAAGTAATCGTGTTACGTTGCTACATCAAGTTTACGTGTGATGATTGTGATGTGCACATCGAACATCTTCAGGAATTTCATCAGTTGAGGTATTATATAAAGGATTCATTTTTGTTGTATAGGAGATGAATTTATGATTATTTAGAGAAAATTCGGTTAGTTTGTCAAGAAATTTTGACAACAAGAGTCCGTATGGCAGGGTGCCATTAGATCTATGTTTGAAGTTATTTATTCGATTTAGGATGAAATGAGAGATGTTGAAGGATGTGGATGAAGTAATGCAGAATAGCATATAGGCTTCACAAGACTATAATAGATTTTTGTCAATATCAACGGTACATATGATGTTCTCACGGATGAGAAGATGTGCCATTTTGAGATAAGGACAAATCTCTTTGACGAAAAGATTGTATGGATCCTTAAGTGCAAACTTGAAATTATTGAGACGTATCTTAGTTATATTGTATATGATTGAGGTTGGATGGGTTAATTTGGTATATAGAGGATCTTTTGTTGGAGTAGTGTTATGTTTGTTGATGGATTTTAGAGACCATTCATTGTTATAAAAACAATGTCCTTCAAAATAAATGTTGAGTGGTGTTCCAAAATCTCAAAATGATGCACCAACTCGTTTACCATTTATTTCAAACAATATGATCCAAAGACCACTTACTAGAGTGAGTTCAAACGTTTGATAAAATTCATGTATGAATTTTAGGTATAAGTTCCCTTTTAAATGAAAGAGGGTTTTAAATCCAGTTTTGTTTAGGGTTTTTTCTAAGATACTTTTGGAATCAAATGTTTTGTCAACAATTATTCCTTCATGAATAGGTCGACAAGGTATTTTTAGATATGGTGATTTTTAAGAAGAGTTGGTGTAATTAGGATTTGTTTGGGGTTAAAGAAATATGAGTTTCTGTGTATTTGTGTTTATCTTGAGACATTCTTTTTCACCTATCATCAATAAGAGTGTTTTAGTATGTATCATTCATGATTTTCAATATCCTTTAGACAAATGACTAGTGTGTGCCTATATGTAACAAATGTGGAGTTGCGGTTAACTCGACTTTAAAAATAAAAACCTATGAGCTAACCCAAATGCACTTTAGTTTAATTTTGCTCATCCACACATGTCGAAGAATACATATGAATTATGTATCTTGAATTTTGTTCATGAGATCATTATGCATTTATGCAAAAACGTTTTTAGGATGTATTAACAATGCATAAAAGCATTTTTATGGTGTTCCTAACGTGAGGGATTTTGAAATAAAATTAGGGTTTTGTGTGAATTTTTTTTTGCCAAGCACACTTCAATCTTGCAAATCCTATGTCTATGGGAAGCATATTAGTTATACATTGTGATATTGTAGTTGATTGTGCAAATATGGGCACGATCAGGCTTCGAAAGGATCGAAGAGTTCTTGGGGTGCTTGCAGGATTCCCAAGTCTTGGATAACATGTGTCAACACAAATAGAAACACTAAGTTAAGTGAAGCGCAGGGGGTGTTCCTGCGAATCACCTTCGGCGTGAGAGTAAGTATGTGCTTTATAATGTAAAGTATAGTGAATAATTATGTATGAGGGCCTTAGCCATACCTGGAGACCTTGCCATCTATTTATAGGTGTAGAAATGAGATGGAACGAGGTCTATCACAAATGTCAGTGATCGTAGGGATGTCCTACATTTTAAGGGATGATTCCAGGAACTGTATGCCACGTTCTCTATCTTGACGAGAAAGCTTTGATAGAGGGGGAGATCGTGTGTTAATTGACTTGAACAAGTCTGACCTTTACCCTAGTTTCATCGAAGGCCTTACCGCGAAGGGTTAAGGTTTTCGCGTGGCGGATTCCCATACTGGTAATCATCCCGAAGATGATTTTATGCCACTCGAAACTATTCGAAGATCTCATGGTGTAATTGGGAAGAGGATCCCATTCGAGCTCAAAGGGGAGGACTTCGAGCCGGAGAGGATGGTACGTCATCAAGCCCCCTAGTAGAATGTAATGTATGCATCTATGAAAGCATTGCTTTTGACTTCTCGAATAAAAACCAAATCTTGGGCCACTATCGAAGACTCATATAGGCGTACTGTATGCATTGAA
>BQNB010173720.1:0-13330 GCA_026074375.1 Tanacetum coccineum
TTATATTTCTCTTGGTTGAGAAGTATTTTGGAAAGAATTCTTACGGGATTAATACTATACGTATATTAAATTTGTTTGTTTACTACGAATCAAATTTTGTGGTTCCGATGCTTCATTAAAGGCTTCGTTTGGTTTTTGGTAAAAAGTAATGATCTCATTCCGATAGTAAGTGGTTTTTGAAGGTGGGAAGTATATTAATTTATGAATTTTGAAACAAGGTCATCCCATGTGAGAATTGATCTTGGTGGTTCCTTGTCTAACCAATCTCGGGCTTCACCGTCTAAAGAAAAAGGGAAAAGCAAAAGCTTAACCGAAGTGTTCGGAACTTCTGGATGTCTAAACGTTGAAGTAACCTTGTTAAAAAATCAAAGGTGATTGTGAGGATCTTGTCTACCCGTAAACTTATTGCACAAGATTGATTAAAGGTTGTTTGAGCTCGAAATTGTTAGCATTGATTGGTGGAATAACTATAGCATCTTCATACCCTTCAATAGGTGCTTGTAACATTTGGGCCATTGTTCGATTGTCGGCCATTGGAACAACGTTTTGTTCAACAATTGGTTCAACCGGAAGATTTTGTTGTTGTCGACGTCTTCGAGATTGCGAACGAGTGCGCATAAAAAGAAAAAAACTAAAAATCAAAAAGCAAAACTTTACACTAATTTTTTTTTAACAATGAATTTTAACGGTTACACGAAAGAGACTTAAACCAAATAATCAACTACTTCACGGTAGCTCTTGAAAATTTCTTTTCAAGGTGAGCCGTACTTCGTAGAGATACAAATGGCAATTGTTAAATCTTTGATTACGATTTGGGAACAATTGCAAGTTCACTGGAAATTAAAATGATAATATCTCAATAGAAGATATTATATGTTGGTGTTCGATTACCAACTTTGTTTATTTTATTTCTTTTTTTTAAGGACAATTTTTATATTTTATGATTTTTTTGGATTTTTGAATTATAAAACAAAAATGAAACTTTCGAGGGTGAAAGGATCTTCAAACCAAATCAACAAACACAAAACGGAGGAATCTTAAACACTAGTCCCCGGCAGCGGCGCCAAAAACTGATTGAGAGTTTTATACACGTAAAATATATATAAAATATAATACTTTAAAAGAGTAATTAAGAAAATTACCAAGTTACCCTTGATAAAATTCACTCTCAAAAATATATATAATATAATATCTAATACGTATATTAAACCGGGAAAGTATGATCACCCGGGTCGTTTCCCCAACGACTAGTGAAATTGAAACCTCGTTTAAGCTTGGATTCTGATTTGAATAAAGCAAAGATATTTTTGATAATCTATATCTACTAAATAAAAGCAATTTAAACAATTAAACAAAATTACGGTAAAATAATAAAACGCGACTAATAAGTAAATAAACTAAAATTAACTCCTAAAAATGTAAACTAAATTTCTTAACCTTAGATAGGACAAAAGAAAATTTTAGAAAAAGAAATTACTATTTTTGGCTTTTTAGATTAAGAGATATGATTTTTCTAAAATTTAAACTAATTAAAAACTATTAAAATAATAAAACTATTAAAAATAAAATCCTAAAAATTTTAAAAAAATTACGATAAATAAAGAAAATGTGCAGGAATTTTATAAAAATAAAAGCCCTAATTTTTACTTTTTATTTAGTTTAATTAAACTAATTAAAACTAACCCTAATTATTAATTAAAACTAAATAAAACTAATTAAAAACTAACTTAGGGACTAACTGTGAAAAAGTCTTAAGGACTAACGGAGTTAAAACACTTAACGGGCAAGGATTAACTAAGAAACAACTAAAACGGAAAAATTACAAGAATGGTCCCTGAGGACCTACCCCGATAACAACTAAAGGCCTAATAAGCTCAAATTTTAAAAGTGCTTATTACTAAAAACTTGAAAGAGCAAAGTTGTAAAGGAAGCTAGTAGGAACAAAATTAATAAAAGATACTGGGCTTGAAATAACTAATAAAGCTTAATAAGAGCTGTATTTCTAAAACTGACCTCAGAAAGAGGGGTTTAACGTGTTTTTAGAAAATAAGCCTGTAAAAAACTCACACTAGTTCAAATGTAAAAGGAAAGAAGTCTTAAATAGCTTATGATTGCTTAACCTAAAAATGATAAAGATAGATAAAGCTTAAGGTACTTTTTTAGACTACTAAAATGAGGAGGAAACAAGCAAACTCAGAAAATGAGGCATTTAGCACAAAAACCAAATAAGCTAAAAACTTTAAAAAGCTAAGCTAGACTCTAAATCTTTAAGGACTTATCAAACTACTTATAATCTATCTATATAAACTGAAAAATCCAGAATCATAAGCTAAATTGACAAATTAAAATCCTAAAATTCCTAAGTACTGTTTTTGGTTTTTTTATGTTTTTAAGGACTTTTGACAGCAAAATAAGCTAGGAGAATAAGCTAAAAAATGTAATCTAAAACTTATTCTATATTAAGCTATATCTAATCTTGGCCCTACTTAAATCTAAGATCCTAAATCCTATTCTAACTTAACTAAAAATTAAGCCAAAGGTGGCAGTACTAACTTGTGACAGCAGTACTAACTTTTAGTTAGTACTGGTGCACTTTGGTGGATTTTGGCAGCAACTTAAGCTAACTAATAAGCAATAAATCTAAATCTATTACCTAATCAATATAGACTATACCTAAACCTATATACGACCTAAATTATGAAAAGCTAAGTTCCTAAGATTACTTGGCTAATCTAATCAAAAGTGACAATCCCCACCCCCCTCCCCCCCCACCCCCTCCCCGCATACTACATTAGTTATACTGGTGCACTATGCAGAATGTAATCAAAAAGTGCAGCTTCAAAGAAACTGGCACTAAACACACTCTACTAAGAGTGTAATAGACAAAGTGCAAGCAAGATCCTAAGCCTTAAGGGCTTTGGATCAAATATCACAAGTAAAAGATAGTTTCCCCAAAACTGCCCTGGTGCAAAAACAAAGATAATAAGCCATATCTTTTGAAATTTTGAACTCTAACTTATAAAAACTAAATGAAAACTAATCTTAAATGAAAACTCAGCTGACTCAAGCAAATTTCACAAGTAATGTTGACTTTTAGAGGTCAAACACACTAATGCCAAACACCCCTTTACTACTATGACAATTATGATTAAGCTAATAAATTTGAAATCTAATGAACAAATGCTTAATACCAGACATTTAATAGATTAAAACGAACCCACTTTAATAAGCATGAATTAACAACTAAATAAGCAATAATCTAAGACTTAAGCTATTTTACTATATTTTTGGTTTTTTAGAGGTTTTTAAGACAATTATATGAAAATCTATGATTCAAACTAAGAAAGTTAAAAACAGATAAACAACTATGATGATTTAGCTAGATAAAACTCAAATAAGCACTAATAAGCAAAGAGAATAAGCAAATAAGCAGATCTAAATATAGAAAGCTATAAAACTAGTATTTAAAGCAAGAAATTAAAGTTAATTAAAGAGAAACTTACAAAAACCTTTAGCTTAACAAAAGGTTTCCCAATAGGCTAGCTACAAGCTCCCTAGCTTATTAATAAGCTAGAGTATAAGTCATTGGGATCTCTTCCAAGTTAAGATCCCCTTCCAAAAAGCTCATATCTAATAGAGTCCATTATAAAAGTAAGTTAAACTGATTTAGGTTAGGTCAGAAAATACACTAATAGTAAGCCTCTAATGTCATCTTAAGACTGAAAAAGCTTATGAGTAGCTTATGGCTATTTAGCTTAACAGTTTAAAGTAAAATAAGAGCTTATAAAGTAAATAAGAGAGCTTAAAAGAGATTAAAAACTTCTGAATTCATTAATATAAAACTTGATTACAATATTTAAAAAGAAATTACAAAGTTTAAAGTAAAATTAAGCTAAAAATTAATCCTAAAGCTACGCGTGTGTGTGTGTGAAGAGTGAAGCCCTTTTTATAGCATGCCTTGGAAGATTCTAGCCCTCTTACCCTGCTTTCCAAACTTTTTAATCCTGGCCAATCATTTCTTTAATCATTTGAGCTTCATTTGTAGCCGTTTGATCAAATTGTGGACACCTGAGGATTGCCAGCATGTCATTCTCTTTTGTGACATTTGTGCTTCTTTTGTGAGTAGTTTAGTGTAAAATCTATCCTTCACTTGTGCTTCCTCAAAATCCACGTGAGCTTCTTTGATGGGGATTGGCCATGGAGGGTTTGGTGATGTAATTTCTCCTGCCATGTTAAAGTCTTGTCCACCCGAAATATCTTTGTAACCTTCAATTCTATTTGCCCCTTATGTAAATGGAGGGTGAATTGGGGAAGACGAATGAACAATAATTGTTCATTCGCGCCCTTTTTTTAACTGCTTGGGTAAAAATCAGTTGAACTTTGAGATTGTGACACTTCTAGTCCCTTTCTTCCTTTTCTCTCTTTTCTAGATATAATCTAGTTTAAGAAATTGCAAAACTGGCCCTTGTGGTTGTTTTAAAGGACATGGGCTAGTTATGGGCTTTGTTGACTTTTATTGACCATCTTTGACTGGATTTGACTGAGGCTTGACTTTTTTGGCTTCGGCTTTGAATCTTTGGCTTCTTTTTGAACTCTTCTGATTCTCGTGTCCGTGCTTGCCCGATTTTGACTGTTTTCTTGTGATTTGTGACTTATCCATACCTGCACACACAAAACACAAATACAAGCATATTTTTGCCATTTTTTTTGGTCCTGTTTGGGTTTAATTGGGTATTTTAGGTACAAAAATAGTGTATACTACACTTATCATACCATATATGCTTTTGGTCACAGTGTTAGAATGTAAATATGACTAAACCATTTATCCCCCCGCTTTTGACAAGCTAACAAAAATAAACTTTAGACACACATATTAAGTTATGTGCCCATATAATGGAATATTGGCTACACTAAATAATGTGTGACAAAACGTTTAGGTGACCATAATATGCCATTTAGTCACATTGTTCAGTGTGTGACAAATATTTGTCCACTATTTATATGTATACGTGACATGCATCAAGCTTACTTGTATTGGTCTCACTTTCAAATACCTATGTGACCAAACAATATACCAGTACTTTTAGACCAACATGTTGTTTCGAATGTGTGGCAATACGGATCTAATGGAGCACACGATAACAAAGTTCATGTATGTGACTATTAGTAAATGGTGTCTTTTTTGGTGACCTTTGTCACTATCAATATATGAATGTGTGGCCGTTCCATTTTGCCCATGTGTGACCAAAACCAGTTTTTGTACTAGTGTAATGTATATACTTTCATTCCAACATGTTTTTAACATCAATATAGCATATGAAAAAGTATCAAACCATGATCAAAAGTAAAAAACCATTTACATGTTAATATGTTTCCTAATGGTGATGTTACTACTACATTATATACACATTAAATCGTAAATGTAAAGAGTAGAGTTTTTTAAGATAACCTTAGGATGTATGTGGATTGAGAGAAACAATTCTAAACGCCCCCCTAGTTTAGAATCAAAACCCAAGCTTCCAAGACTAGAAAACCCTAATTTCCAATGAAACCCTAATCTTGAACTTTTCTTGATTAACCCTTTTAAACACTAAACCAAGCTTCCAATACACCTTAGAAATGTCTATATATGAACTTTGAACACTTAGATTACTTGTAAAATCAAAAATTAAGAATGTATATGGGTGTGTAAAGTGTGTCGTGGGTTGGAGCATAAGAAAGAGAGGAATTGTGTTTGATTTTGCTAGTTGAAGTGTTATGTGAATAAACTTGTACATAGGAGGCCTTTTATAGCAAGATTTAACTAGCTAAGGTTACTTTAACTTAACCATGGATAGTCTTGAATGACCATTGTGTAACAAAGGTATGGTAAATGTGTAAGCATGAATGGGAAGGTGTAAGACTAGCATGGTTTGCAAAGAGGTTGCTTGAAATTGTTATTAACATGTGTTGGTTTGCAAAAGTCAAGAAATAAATATCTCTTGTGTTTTCTTTCATATATAATCCGGTTATGTAATGTATATATATGTCAATATATCTAATTTGGATATTGAGTATAATTGTGGGTATTTGGTTGAGTATAGATAGGTATTGGTGCTTCCGGGTATGCCTAAATGTATTTAATTGCGAAACGTAAACGTTTTACGTGACCATTAAAAATAAAATATAAAAAAGTTGATTATTACTTTCGTAAAATACTATTAATTACTTTTGACTAAAAATTAAATTTTAATTTGTTTTTGGTACCCGTTTTACGATTATTGTTGATTTTTAGTTTACCATATTTTACCACTTAACAATAAAAATTAAAAGCAAACGCGTAGAGTTTAAAAATAAATCGTTAAATATTTATTGACTGAAACAAGATGTGAAAATATGAATTGTTACAAAAAAAAGCTAAAACAAACACCCCTGTACTGCAAGGTTTAGTTTAATGTTTTATTTAGATCTGTTTTTTGAATGCATATAAGAATAGCATTTAAAACAAAATTAGTTACATACGGAGTTTTAGAATGAACTTTGTTATAGTTATGTTAGTTTAAACGGATTCAATTAACATGACATTTTAAGCATATTAGTTTTTTAGTAATTCAAGGTGTAGTTGTTATGATGTTTTATACAACTATGTCTATAGCTACTCATAAATGGAAAAACTCAATTGTGTCAAAAAAATATGTTTATTTTTTGGCTATTACTGTATTAAAGTATGTTTTTTAGCTATATTGTTTTGCTCACGTCTGTATGTTTACATATTGTTTCTTGGGAGTTTTCTTACGACTGATGGTAAAATGTTTGTTTCTATTTCAAATGTACGGAACAGATTCATCTAAGTATTTTCGCACATTAGTTTTCTTTCCAGTTGACACAAGTTAGATTCTTGAAGAATCGCACAAGTCACCTACCAGAGCTGTATAATGTTAGCTCTAGCAGTGATTTCCATCTTCATTATGAAAAAACCAACGTTCACTCGATGTTCTGCAATAAAACACAAGGATAATGCGTAGACTCATAGGATAAACTTGTTTCCACATGTTTGAAAGACAGAGAATTGGATATTTGTCCTAACGAGATTAATAGATGACCTTGGCTCAGACTCAATAGTGCGTTTTTGGTTCTAGTAGTCGGAGGCTGAGCTGACTGCCACCTTTTCAATATCAACTAACTCAGAGTGAGAAAGTCAACAGATAACGGTTTAGTCTCCAGTGAGAAATGAAAAAGAAATCTTTGACAGATTTCTGAGTTGCTAGGGAGGGGTTAGTGCATTGCATCACTGGTCCGATGATGACATCTTCAATGTCAGCAATCATCTAGTGATTCTGGCAAGCATATGTATGACCGATTTCGCTACGAGTATGGAGGGCTTTCTTTCTGTTTACAACCCTTTATTCTTTACAATTCCTTTTTTATTCTTCAACCCCTTCATGCTTCCCGAGACTTTCATGAACTAGAACCATGTTGGACTTATTCCAAGTACAATGCTCCATCTCAGTCGCAACTTTTTCCCTTATTCCGCTTTTACCCTTTTACATGTCATACCTATAGGAACTTCTAAACTACTATTGGATTTTGTCCCAGGGTAGAACCTCGTATGGCTGGATCAATGGGAAATAGTAACCTAACCTTACCAACCTTATAACTCTAAATAATAAAATGCATGGTCGGCTCTTTTGGTACAGTTCTCCTTTCATAAAACCAATTGAAATATTAAATTAAGGAACTTATGATAAAAATAATCAAAGCGTTTTAGTACCATCAATTAATTTTGACATTTATTCAGAAACGCTCCCCCTCAAAATGTGCTTCGGTATTCGAAATTGTTTAGCACGTTTGGGCGGAGTATATGAGTCCCTAATAATCAACAGTTATTTTATTATAACACAAATAAAAACACATTTCTCCCCTTATAAAATTTTAAACCCTTTGACATTTTGGATATCAATTGATTTAAATATGTTATAAAATTTGGGAGAAAAGTATGGCCTTAATTCGCAAGTCATGTAAGAGACATATAACTGCTCCCCCTCAATCGTTGAGGGATATAAATTACTCCTACACTTAATCATCAAAAGATTAACTACTTACTAATGTACAAGGTATTTTATTCACAATAAGAATAAAAAATTGACCTTTGATTGTAACGACGATGTCGTCACGTTGTTCGCGTTGATCAGCTGTAGTCAATATCCTCTTATTCTTCCTCAACAAAGCATTCTAGAAACTTCGATATATCCTTCTGATCTGTAGTCCTTTTCTCGATTGCAGATGATGAAGTCTTTGCTTCTTCCTTGTCATCCTCTGACCGTGCCTATATCCATGCCCTTATATGTACCGTACAGAAGAAAGTTCTTTAAAAATTTGTCCACTTCTTCCATGACTCATGTCAACGTCCCATCACCTAATCTTAGTTAGCTCATTCATCCTCAACACTTTCTTGATCATTTCAGTCTTTGTAAGACCAACGCCTCTTGGCTTTGGGACGATCGTATAATCATCTTGAAAGTAATATCGGCAGCATCCCAATTTGGACGTTCAAGTTGATCTTTGTTGATAACTTTCAATCCCGAAGCTGTAAGTCTCCCACAAGAATACTGATCACCATGTTTCATATCCACATGTTGACTGTCGGTGTGGAAGACAAGTCTTGTCTGTCTTGGGGATATGGTTGAGCTTATTCATGAATATTGAGTAGGAACAGATCATCATAAATCATTTGATGAAGAGTTTTTGAAATCCTTTATCCAGAGATCTTGTATCTTGGGTAATCAGCTCGCGTAGAAATTATCTCTCTTAGGTAGTTGTATCTGTATTTTTGAAACGACCTTAAACACTGATCACACTGAGAGATTCTATCTGCGATCTGACTGTCATCACGATCATAGGCCACTGTGTTTGTTTGATGTAGAATTCCATTTCTTCTAAACCCCAGTGAGTGATGCAATAGACCGCACTTATGTCATAATCGCGTGCACTTTCAACCCCAAGATGGAACTAATTCTTCCAAGGCCAGAAGTCAAGGTAACGAGCGCTGTTGAGCATGGATATGGATAAGGCAATTTTCGCAACTTTTGTCACCCTTTCAGAAGATAATCCAGATCCTTGTTGAAGAATAATTGTGGTTGAATAGTTACCTGACCTGGTGGACCTCCTAAGGGCAGTGGTTCATATACATTTCGCAGAATTTGATGACCCTCAGGATTATCCAAATCAACCTTATTTGTCAGCAGCTTATGGCATTCCACCACGATATTCAGAAAGACGCTGTTGCTTATGAAAGGCTTTAACAAGGTTGAAAGCGGACCTTCTAATCAGCTTAGCAGACTCTTCTTTCCTGTTCGTCTGCAGAACCATTTTATGAATGACCCAATATCATACGTCTTCCTTTGAAGCTTGTTCTCCGCAGGAACTTGATACGTTGTGGCGTATGTATTTGCCCAGTTAATCTCTGGTTCCGGGAAATCATTCGGAATGGTCCATTCTGGTTCCAGTGTGGCGTCTTTCGCTTTCAGGAAATCGCTCAAACCACGTATGTGTCGCCAGCCTTGGGGAATGTGAGCGTTGTCAGTGTCCTCCATATCTGAGTCATTCCCTTCATCCTGCATTGGAATGTCATCTGAAGATTGTTCAGAATGTCTGATTCGGGATCAGATCTGTGCATCGAGAAGAGGCAACACCAGCAACTTTTTGTGTCATGATCTGCCATCCAGTTGAGTAAGAGCTGTATGTATTTTGAAGCAGATGCATCAGACTCCCTGTTTCATGAACTTGGTCATCATTTTTGGAGAGGATGAGCTGACCCAGAAGCGGCCGAATCAGATCTCCTTCTCTTTGTTGACCTACCCTGGTTTGATCCAGCTGAAGGGCCTTCATCATACATCAACGTTATATCCATCATCATCACATTCATGCTTTCCTCTTGTGGACTTAACTTGTCTGCAAACTCCCTTATCCATTGCAATCTTCATCTGCTATCAAAGCTACCATAAGAGCATGGTATAACGATGGAATTTGGTATAATTCTGTTTGCATACTTGATCTTTTTCATGTTGTTTTAAGAGAGCACTCTTAGATCAAAATTCTTCAAGATCAACTGTATCAGTTGACCTGATGGAGTAATTTTCTCCTCACCTTGTTCCTTTTTGCTACTGAATAATCTCCTTCGACCTTTTTCAAATTCTTGATTCTTGACAGACTTAGCCATGAACACAGAGTATTTCTCGATCAAATCTGCAGTGTGTCGTTCAAGAATCTTAAGGAGAGCATCATCAAGTTTTGTTCCTAGATATTTATCAACAGCCATAGGAACTTGGATTTGATTGAAGCCAAACCATCAGCCGAGGTGATCTGTGCTTTCTTAACATCATACTCCTTGCTCTAACTTGCCCCTTCATAGCTTAAGGTCGATGATGGAGTGATCTCTGGAGAGAATGTGGTGATATTTGTAGCTTCTGTGTTGAATGAAGAGTAGTTACCATGAAGACAGCTTATAGATGAGACATCTGTGAAGGTGCAATCACTGGAGGAGTTGAAGTTACTGTCTGATGACTTGGATCAGGTTATGGTGGAAACGACTCCTTTCTAACTTTAGATTTCTCATGATCAACTTCGGTGTTTGTCCAAAAAGAAATTGAACCCAACGTATATAATTGTCATCAGATATTTTCATGGAAGACATAGAACTAGGAATGACTTCTAAATGATCATCGATGACACGGTCGTCTGTTATGACTTCATTTTCATGATCATTGGTAGTGCTGTCGCGAGGGTAATTCATCATCCATGCTCAGGTTAGTCAGCAAGAGACACATGTAATTTCCTAGAGTTTGATCCATCCTGGTCTTTCTTGCTGGGCTCAGGTCTAGTCATCCAGTCCTCATTGCTTTTTCAAGGTCTGATACATGAATGCTTACTCCTGAATGTTACGATAGACGAGTCTACTTCACCTGATCTTTGTCACCTTTAGAGCAGCGGCTTTGTTTCACTTTCAGATTCGTTACTGAGAGCAGAGTTGATGAAGATTCATGGGATCACTGTTACTCTATGTGTCCTCTCAGGTTGAGAAAGGGTCCAGTTGTTGAATCTTGAGGAGTTTATCATGCCTAACGAGGGATAAACTGATCGTGTTCTTCTCTTCTTTGACAGATCGATCAGGAAAGAGCCTACTTGTTCTTCGTTACAATGGCTTTCTTGCCCTACTTCCGCAGTTTGTGGAGTTGTTTCAGATAAGGCTCCCTGAACGTTACTCCTCCAACAGTTCCAGACTTAGTGGCAGAAAGGCTAGATCCAAGCTAACGTAATAGCTCGTTCCATGTCTGCCATCATCACCTCTCCTTCTCCTTTTTACTTTATAGCTCTCCAAACGCATCATCTTAGCCCATTTCGAATCAGGATCATACCTTCTTCTTGAGAATGATTCTTGTTGAGCTTGCATCATCATCATCACAAGATTGAATAGGCTTTCCTTTTCTAACTTTCTGTGGAGCTTATGCTTGGAAGTGTTTCTTTGTCGGAGCAAGAGCTGGCTTGGATGGTTTGAATGGAGTAGTGTTGTGGGCTTTTTGGGTAGAAGTACCCTTGTTGTAGGTTGCACGCTTGCACTTTCTTGAAGGGGTTCTCTTGTATTTCTCGCAACCATTACCAATACTTGGGATAATACAGGATTATTGTATGCTTCAGTTATCAAAGGGATCGGGAATTGCCATTCCAACACATCAACTGACTCACCCTTTAGGGACAAACTTGAATTTCCTAATATAAAATCACTCCATATGATGAACAGCAGAATCAGACGTTCATGGATGTTATTATTCTTTCCAATAGTAGATTAACACATGGAAACCGTCCAATAGAATAGGTGAAGGAGCTACTCTTCTTTGATTCTTCAGACGGCTTGTTACTTGCTTGTGTGGAGAAAAATGTCTGGATCCCTTGAGAAACTCTTCCCATAAAGCTCCTGCATGAACAACATTAGTTTGAGTGACGATTCCCCACAGCATTTGCAGAACTGGTGTCTGGGTTGAGATACTGCCAAAGGTCTTTCCTGTCAAGCACTGGTTGAATTAAGGTAGAATGCCCTCCATTGGTTGATACACATAATTCACCCGTATATTAGAGACAATTTCTACAGGTTCAGGATACCCCTGCTCATTTACAAAATCAATCACCGTGTTACCAGACGGAGGTAACTCAAATGGTTGAGCAGGGATGACAGGAGTAATTGCTAAGGCCTTTCTGAGAAGATCAGCACTTAGATCGAACCATAGCTCATCAACTTGACAACTATAAACCCCAGTCTTCTCGTTTATATTTCATTGTGTTCCAACTGTTAGCAGGTAGATAGCAGAACATTGGCTGAGGCAGTGAAGGCTTGGAAGAAGTTTGGTATTACATTTAGGATGTCCCTGATATCCGAAAGATGGGGTTCTTTTTAAATCCTTTTGTGCATTTGAAAAGAAGTTGCTTTTCCATATAGTTAACCACTGAGAGCGAGGTACAATCTGCTCCATCTGTCTGTCGTGTGTTGATTTGGTAAACAGTTTATTCTGCCATTGTATTTTGCTCTGGCAAGAGTATTAACAAAGAAGACAAACATTGCAGAGAAACGAAGTTAGAGAGAACGTTAGCATTGATAAAAGTCATGTAACTGCACGATTGATTAAAACAGTTGTAACTCTGGTTTGATTAAAATCTACTAATTATCCAACAGGATCAATTACTTGTTAACTAAGCCCGGATGGGTTTTAGAAAAGCAACTGGGTCATTCGAATGGGCCTTGATAGATTATTGGGCTCAAATGGGTCAAAATCTGAAATTAAGCCCAAACCGCCGCTAGGCAGAATGCCAACTCGCCGTTAGGAGAATTGAGCAAACCGCCGCGAGAATATAAAATATTCGACCAAACCGCCGATAGACGGCGGTTTACCTGTTGGATTAGAATAATAGAAAAATATGGCAACCCGCTGTTTAGACAACCCGCTGTTAGACAACCCGCCATTAGACAACCCGCCATAAGGCAACCCGCTGTTTAGGTAACTCGCTGTTGTCAACCCGCCGTTAGGCAACTCGCTGTTGTCAACCCGCCGTTTAGGCAACTCGCTGTTGACAACCCGCCGTATGACAACTCGCTGTTGTCAAACCGCCGTTTAAGCAACCCGCTGTTGGCAACCCGCCGCTGAAGCAACCCGCTGTTGGCAACCCGCCGTTTTAGCCAACCCGCTGTTTTAGGCAACCCGCTGTTTTTAGGCAACCCGCTGTTTTTAGGCAACCCGCTGTTTTTAGGCAACCCGCTGTTTTTAGGCAACCCGCTGTTTTTAGGCAACCCGCTGTTTTTAGG
>BQNB010173724.1:0-13330 GCA_026074375.1 Tanacetum coccineum
GAAACTATATGATTTGATGTACATACAGTCAATGTAGCTGTTTAATTATTCTTGATGAGAAGTGTTGCTGAAAAGTTTTGAAGACTAGTTGCTGCAGAGATCAAATAGAGATGATTTGAAGAATTGCAGATCAAGAATAATTCAAAGAGTTTTGTTTACAACATCCTCAGGAAGCTCAAATTGAAGACATTTGAAGAAACTTGAAGTTCACAAGTGAAGATCAAGTTAGGGGAGGATTGTTGGGAAATATATTGTAACAGACTTAATACTGGTAGTATAACAGTTAAGTCTGGTAATGTTAGTTAGTTCTGTCAGTACTAATGTTAAGTCTGGCAGTACTAAGTTAATTGTAGCAGTACTATAGTTAGTACTGGTAGAGTGGCAGTACTATAGTTAGTACTGGTAGTATTTAGTTAAGTCTGTTTATGTAACAGAATAGTTAATAGTTATCCTATAGTTAGAGATTTATTAGGAAAGGATAAGTATTATCCTTTTACATGTTTTGTAAAGCCCATTAGGGTTTCCTTGGTGTATAAAAGGAACCCTACGGCATAGTGTTTAGGCATCCAAGCCTAATAGAAATTCATAGCAATATACGAAGTTAGTTTCATATTGTGTTCTTCTTAATACTTGTGTTAAGATTCCGCATTAGCATAAGTATTCATAGTCATTGTCTCTCACGTAGTTAACTTGGATTTATTCAAGTTAGTTATAATCATACAAAGGCTCAACAGATCCAAAACTTTGGACCTACAATAGTGCAGTATTTATAGCCAGCGAATCCAACGGTCATCTGCTGGCGGTCTCGGCGGTCCTAGATATATCTAGGGCTGTCGTGCCTATGAGGGGGCCGCCTAGTAGACTCCGCTCCTATTTTTGTCTTTTTGTTGGGAAGGTTATATCTAGTATGGAAGCTTCCATTATGGGAGGAAAACCATATTCAAATTTTATTATTCAAATAAAACATTTTCTTTTATTAAAATGTATTAATGTATATTTATTTTGTAAAAATGTAATGGTTAAGAAAAAATATTTTCTTGATCATTAATCATGCTTAATGATTTGTTTGTACATACCTTAAGTGATTAATCTTAGAAATGGAATTTTACGATTAATAATTTGTAAACGTTTATTTTTTATCGTAAACATTTTTACATTTTGTTATTATCAAAACATTGAAAGGTCAAAAAATATAAATAACGTTTTTAGACATTATTTGTATTAACACTTTCTATAGAGACCTTAGTGATGACTCCATGGCTAAGTTTGCCAACATAGGTTTTGATTGTTTGCTTTCTCTAGATGAGAAAGTTTGTCATATGTTTATCTATGAGTTTTACAAAACTCTTCATCTAGATAGATACCCCTCCAACCATCTTTCAATTCAGTTCGTCATTAACAATCATCGTTTCAACATCTCTCTTGCTCAATTTTCCGAGTTTACCTCTCTTCCTAATCAAGGCATTTGTATTTACTCTGATGCTTGGGGTCTTGATGAACTTGAGAAAACCCTTGAGAAAATTCCACCTTACAACTCACGCCTACCGGCTATTGATGACATCCAAAATGTACTGTTAGTATATATGTTAGTACTGCTTATGTGATAAGTATAAGATATTTTTGTAAAAGATACGTATAATTTATTTGATTAGAAGATAATGATAACTTAGGAATATATTGTAAACCTGTTAGGACTGCTTGGTGTATAAAAGGAGGTCCTAGGGTATAGGTATCATATCATATCATCTAGAAATCGTTTTGTTATAGCTTCAAGGTTTTGTATAACCCTAACACTATCAAGAATGTTTGTATTAATATATTAAGGCTAAAAAGTTTGGTATTATACAATCTTGTTTGTTACTGTTTTATTGATTATTCTTCTTAGTATCATAGACTAGATTCTGCATAGTCTTTGATATATTTAATACAACTAAGCCTTTACAAGCTAAACAAGATCTATTCAAGTAGGATCAACAAGTGGTATCAGAGCTTGTTGAGAAACTTTAAATAAGAAGAAACAATCTACACATACCAGATCTATTTGTTTGTGAAAACATAGAGGCAGTATCTTCACCAATGGGTTTCTGCGTAAACTTCCAGTGCTCAATCCAAGAGAATTTGAGCTTTAGAAAATGAGGATTGAACAGTACTTCTTAATGAATGATTATGCTCTTTAGGAAGTAATCTTAAATGGTGACTCACCTCTGCCAACAAGAACTGTTAATGGTATTGAGACATCAGTACCTCCTACTACTGCAGAACAGAAGCTAGCAAGGAAGAATGAGTTAAAAGCAAGAGGCACTCTATTGAGTTCTTCCTTAATGAACAACTAAAGTTTCAACACTACAAAAATTCCAAGTCTCTAATAGAAGCTATAGAAAAGAGGTTTGGAGGTAATAAGGAGTCAAAGAAAGTACATAAGACACTTCTTAAATAGTAGTATGAGAATTTCAATAGAAATAGCTCAGAAGGACTTGATAAGATTTATGATGGGCTGCAAAAGCTTATCAGTCAGCTAGAGATTCATGGAGAAACTATTTCTCAAGAAGATTTGAATCTGGAAGGCTATTAAAAGTCTACCAATCCGAGTGGAAGATTGATACCTGATTTGGAGGAACAACCAGATTTAAAGGACTCTAAGCTGGAAGAACTTGTACAACAATCTAAAGATTTATGAAGCTGAAGTCATGGGTCATCTAGCACAAGCCAAAACACACAAAAGTAGCTTTTGTGTCTTCCAATATCACTGGCAGCACTAATGAAGCAGTTAAGACTGCTCATGGTGTTTTTGTTGCTAACTCAAAGGATAATGCTTCTACTTTACCAAATGTTGATAGTCTGAGTGATGCAGTGATCTATTCCTTCTTTGCTAGTCAATCTAATAGTTCACAATTAGATAATGAAGACCTAAAGCAAATTAATCCTGATTATTTACAGGAGATGGACTTGAAGTGGTAGATGGAAATGCTGACAATAAGAGCAAGGAGATTTCTCAAGAAGACAGGAAGGAATCTTGGTGTTAATGGGACTGATACCATTGGCTTTGACAAGACCAAGGTGGAATGCAACAATTGGCCATAGAAGAGGTCCATTTTGTAGGAGTGAGGGCCTCCTAGGTACAAGACAACAGAACAGGGAGACAACAAGAAGTATGGCTTTGGCTATGATTGGAGTGACCAGGCTGAAGAAGGACCTACTAATTTTTCACTTATGGCTTATACTTCTTCAGGTTCTCTCTTCCTAGTTCTTCAATTTCAGATACGAGGTATCAACTTGTTCCAAGTAATTTTTATAATCTTATGAAACTCTCAAAGAACATTATGATAATCTAACAAAAGATTTTAATAAGTCTCAATTAAATATAGGAGCTATATAAGCAGGTCTAGCATATGTAGATGCTAGACTAGACGTGTACATAAAGAATGAGGTTGTTTTTTGAGGAGGACATAAAGATTTAAAACTTTGACATTATGTTGAAGATAGCGCTAACAGAGCTTAGAAAGAATTTAAAACTAAAATATAAAGAGATATTTAACTTACCTTAGAAAAGTTGAAAAATCATCTAAAATCTAAGGCAACTGTAGATAGTCAATAATGTGATAAATTCAAGACTAGGTGTCGAGTTTGATAGTCAAGTTGGTTGATAGTCAAGTATTTGATAGTCAAGTTTTATAGTCAGAGAATATAAGTACAAAACAGGTAAAAGGGAATCATGTTTTTCACTCTCCTATATTGGAACTTTATGCCTCCTGAAACCGTGATTTGGTATTTGCTGATGAGGATGAATATAGTTTTAGTGAGTCAGTAACTAGTGTACCTGCAGTTGCAACTAGTGAAGCTAAGACAGTACGTCAAACAATTAGTGAGTGAACCACTTATTGAAGACTGAATATCTGACAGTGAGAATGAGAATAACTGAGTCCAATGTCTAGACAAGAACCCTAGTAATGGCTAAAATAGAATTTGTTAATCTAATGAGCGTGTGAAATCACCATAGGAGTACTAGTAAAACAAGCTAAAATACCCTAGAAAAATAGTCAAAGTCCTAGATTAAAACAAGAGAAACTAGAATAATTTGATGACTCGGAAATTAGGAAGTAATTTTGAGTTTAAAAATAAAGCTTGCTATGTATATGTGTTTTAACCATTTGAATCAAAGACTGTAATATCTATGAAAGAAAATGGTAAAAAAAACTTGTATGGAATAATGCTAGTAGGGTGAATCATCAAAATTCTCAAAGAATGACTCACCCTCATCCAAAAATAAATTTTGTTCCAAAAGCAGTCTTAATGAAATCTGGCTTTAAAACACTTAATACTGCTAGGCAAAACTCTTCAAAAGCAGCAGTATCAGTTAATACTACCAACCAATTAAATACTGCCTATCCAAGACCAACTTGAATAGTGCAAGGCCAAAATCCCAATAATATTAATAAAGCACATTCATATGTTAGGATGCCCTTTAACAAGTTAACAACAAATAAGAACAGTAATTTCAATGAAAAAGGTAATACTGTTAAGGGAAATGTTACTACTGTTAGGCCAAAAGCAGTAGTAAGTAATAATAAGGGAAATGAGGCTAATGATGTTAAGGCCTCAGCATGTTGGGTTTAGAGACCAAAGCAAAAAATTTTAGACCATGTCTCCAGACACAATGGTACATCAATGAACTTTAAAAGATTTGACTATGTTCATGCACAAGGCAGATCAGACAGTGATGGCATTGGCCCTAAAAGAAACCAAAAATAATTTTCTACCATTATGTGCAGGGTAATCCACAGTAAGATTTGAAGGATAAAGGAGTAATTGACAGTGGATGCTCTAGGCACATGACATGAAACAAATCTAACTACAGATTATGAATAAATTGATAGAGTATTTGTTGGCCGTTTAGAGGAAGTACCAAAGGACGGGAAAATTACTAGGAAAGATAAAATAAGAACTGGTAAATTGGATATTGAAGATGTGTATTTTGTAAAGGAACTAAATTTTTTAACCTCTTTCAGTGTCCACAAATGGTGTGACAAGAGAAATGTGTTCTTTACAAATACTGAATGTGTTGTTCTGTCTCCAAACTTTAAGTTAACTGATGAAAGTCATTTTGCTTAAAGTCCCAAAAAGGATACATGTACATATTGATTTAAAGAATGTTGTTCCTCAATGAGGTATCACTTGTCTCTTTGCAAAAGCCACATTAGATGAATCTAATCTTTGGCATAGGAGGCTTGGGCATATAAATTTCAAAACTATGAACAAATTGGTAAAGGGAAATCTTGTAAGAGGTTTACCTTCAAAATTGTTTGAAAATGATCACACATGTGTTGCTTATCAGAAAGGAAAGCAACATAAAGCTTCTTGTAAGACCAAAACTGTAAGCTCAATCAGCAAACCATTACAAATGTTGCACATGGATTTGTTTGGTCCAAATTTTGTAAAGAGTATAATGAAAAAGATTGTAATCCTAGTGTCACATATGACTATAGTAGATTTAGTTAGGTTTTTTTAGCAACTAAGGATGAGACCAGTGGAATCCTTAAGGCTTTTATAACAGGAATAGAAAATCAAATAAATCACAGAGTTGAATTTAAGAATAAGGAAATGAATCAGTTCTGTAAGATGAAAGGGATTAAAAGAGAATTTAGTGTTGCTAGGACTCCACAACAAAATGAAGTTGCTATAAGGAAAAACAGAACACTAATAGAGGCCGCTAGGATTATGCTAGCTGATTCAAAGTTACCTACAACCTTTTGGGCTGAAGCAGTTAATACTGCCTGTTATGTACAAAATAGGGTATTAGTAATTAAGCCTCACAACAAGACCCCTTATGAACTTCTCCATGGTAGAACACCAAGTTTAAGTTTTATGAGACCATTTGGGTGTCCTGTTACAATTCTCAATACCTTAGATCACCTAGGTAAGTTTGATGGGAAGACTGATAAGGGATTCTTTGTTGGATACTCTATGAATATTAAGGAATTTAGAGTATTTAATAGTAGAACCAAGATAGTAGAGGAGAACTTAAACATTACTTTTCTTGAAAATACACCTAATATTGCAGGGAGTGGACCAACTTAGCTTTTTGATATTGATACACTGATAAAATCTATGAATTATAAGCCAGTTGTTGCAGGGAATCAAACTAATGATAGTGCAGGTACAAACGAATGTGATAATGTAGGTAAAGCTAGAGTGGAGACAGTACCTGGCAAAGATTACATACTGCTACCATTTTAGACTAAAGATCTACCATTCTTTTCTAGTTTAAAGGATTCTCCTGATGCTGGATTCAAACCATCAGGGGAGGAGGAAAAGAAGGATGTTAAACATCCAGAGAATGAAGATAGTGAGGAGCTAAATATAGAGGAACCAAGAGTTAATCAAGAGAAGGATGAAAATGTTAACAGTGCTAACAATATTAATACTGTTAGTTCAACTATTAATACTGCTAGCATAAAAGATAATGTTATTGATGAAAATATAGTCTATGGATGTGATGATGATCCAAATATGCCTAATTTTGAAGAGATTGTCTACTCAGATGATGATGAAGATGTTGTTAAAGAAGGAGACATGAATAACTTGGAGTCTTCTATAACTGTCAGTCCTATTGCAACAACAAGAGTTCACAAAGATCATCTAGTTGAACAGATTATTGGAGATCTACATTCAGCACCTCAAACAAGAAGGATGACAAAGAGTGTGACTGACCATGGTATGTTTAGTTTAATGCAACAGAGGATAAACCACAAAGACTTTCAAAATTGTCTATTTGCTTGTTCTCTATCACAAGTAGAACCCAAAAAGGTGATTCAAGCTTTGATAGATCCAAGCTGGAATAGAAGCCAATGCAGGAAGAGCTTCTCTATAGTTAAGTTGGCATAAGGTTAGGACTCTGGATGATTTACCTATGGGCAAAGAGGGCCATTGGAACAAAATGGGTATATGAAACAAGAAAGATGAGAGAGGTATTGTGGTTAAAACAAGGCAAGACTGGTTTGGCCACCGGGTTACACTCAAGAAGAGGGAATAGCAGTTGCTAGGATTGAAGCAATTAGGCTATTCTTAGCCTAAGCTTCATTCAAAGACTTTGCTATGTACCAGATGGATGTGAAGAGTGCATTTCTGTATGGCAAGATTGAAGAAGCTTATGTCTGTCAACCTCCAGGGTTTGAAGATCCAGAGTTCCCTGACAAAGTTTATAAGGTAGAAAAGGCATTATATGGTCTACATCAAGCTCCTAGAGCTTGGTATGAGACTTTATCTACCTATTTATTAGACAATGGATTTTAGAGAGGTCAGATAGATAAGACTTTGTTCATTAAAAGAGTCAAAGGTGATATTCTACTAGTTCAAGTATATGTTGATGATATCATTTTTGGGTCTACAAGGAAGGAGATGTGTACTGACTTTGAAACGATGATGAATAAGAAGTTTCAGATGAGTTCTCTGGGAGAGCTCATAGTCTTCTTAGGATTGCAAGTGACACAGAAAAATAATGGGATTTTCATAAGTCAAGATAAGTATGTAGAAGAAATTTTGAAGAAGTTTGATTTTTCAACTGTGAAGACAGCAAGTACACCTATGGAAACTTCAAAGCCATTACTCAAGGATGCAGAAGCTGAAGATATTGATGTTCACTTATATAGATCAATGATTGGATCATTGATATATCTAACAGCTTCTAGGCCTGATATAATGTTTGTTGTATGTGCTTGTGCAAGATTTCAAGTCACACCTAAAGTTTCACATCTTCATGCTGTGAAAAGAATCTTTAGATACTTGAAAGGTCAACCTAAATTGGGCCTTTGGTATCCTAAGGACTCACCATTTGACTTGGAAGCATATACTGACAGTGACTATGCTGGTGCTAGTTTAGACAGGAAATCCACAACAGGAGGTTGTCAATTTCTTGGAAGAAGATTGATTTCATGGCAATGCAAGAAGCAAACCATAGTTGCCAACTCTACTACTGAAGCAGAGTATGTAGCTGCTGCTAGTTGCTGTGGACAAGTACTCTAGATTCAAAATCAAATGTTGGATTATGGATACAACTTCATGAATACCAAGATTTTCATTGATAATGAAAGCACCATCTGCATAGTTAAGAATCCAGTGTTTCACTCAAAGACTAAGCACATTGAGATTAGACATCACTTCATCAGGGATTCAAATGAGAAGAAGCTTATTCAAATGATTAAGATTCACACTGATCACAATGTTGCTGATTTACTCACAAAAGCTTTTGATGTTGGAAGATTTCAATATCTAATTGCAAGTATTGGAATGCTTAACCTCTGAAGCATTGATTGAGGGGAGGTTAATTACTACTGCTGTTATAATTAATACTGTGAGATTTGAGAGAAAGCAAAAACAGATAGAGAGAAAAAGTGAGCTTAAAAGAATAGAGAGATGTGTGAACCAAAAACAGAAAGAGTGTTTAAGAGAGAAAAAGAAAAGAGAGATGTAGTGAGTTCAAAAACAGAAAGAGAGATTTGTGAAATAAAAACAGACAGAGTGTTTCAGTGAGCAAAAGAATTGAGAGATACAGTGAGCTTAAAAACAGAAAGAGAGCTTGTGAGAATCAACATTGATGATGGAAATGCCTTTTGGAACAGAATTGAGGTTAAAACTGGTACCTCAAAAGTTAATACTGCTAGTTTAAACTTAGTACTGCTAGGAATTATTTAGTAATGTTAGTCTAAACTTGGTACTGTCATGCTACCGTTAGTACTGTTTGGGGCATAGATTTTTGGCAATTAAATATAGCCGTTGAGATATTTCTGCCAAATATTTCGCTTATAGGGGTCTATAATTTGGATAATTCTTGATCTTTCTTTCACTTATAAGCTTTCTTCAAGATAAAGAATCCATTTTATTCAGTCGGTCCAATCAAAACCCTTAAGCGCTGTCTATAAAATCTCAATTAACTTTGCTAAACTCTCATACTCTCATTAACGAACATTCACCCGCAACACTTATCATAACTCAATCACTAATGGCGAATTTGGAATTCTGCGACAAACACAACATGGTTGCTTATCTAAAGAAAACAACTGGGTGTGAAGGATTCCAAGAGATAGTATATTTTCTCAATGGTAGTCATTTAAGGTATGCTCTTACTAAGAATCCTACTATCTATGTTTCTCTAATCGAAAAGTTTTGGCAGACTGCTATTGTTAGAACAGTTGATAATAGAGAACAAGAAATAACTGCTACAGTTGATGGCAAAGAATTCACTATTACTGAAGCATCTGTTAGGAGACATCTCCAATTAGCAGATGTAGATGGTATTAGTGTTTTGCCAACTACTGAAATTTTTGATCAACTTTCACTGATGAGGTATGTTTTAACTAATGATAAACTAACTTTTCAAAAAGGCAAATTTTCCCCTCAGTGGAGATTTTTGATCCATATCATCCTACACTATCTTAGCCTTAAGAAAACTTCTTGGGAACAATTTAGTAGCAATATAGCAACTGCTATTATTTGCTTGGCCACAAACAGAACTTTTAACTTTTCTAAATTGATTTTTGATGGTATGGTGAAAAACTTGGATAGTAAATATAAATTTTTAATGTATCCAAGATTTATTCAAATATTTTTGGACAAGAACAAAAGATTCCTTAATCCCCACAACAGAAAATATATTGCTCCTGCTTTAACTCCAAAACTTTTTAGCAATATGAAAAGAGGTTTTTCTGGGGAACACACACCTTTGTTTCCAAGTATGCTAGCAATTCAAGCAGAAGAGGGTGAAGGTTCAGGACATCCCTCTGAACCCCAACCACCACCTTCTACTGCTCAACCTACTAATGAAGAACCAATCCCTAATGTTGTATCATCATCACACCAAAAGACTCAAACACCTAGGCAAGCCTTAAACCAGGTCACTGAGTTACCTCAGACTAGTGAGCCTATACCCAATGTACCAGATGAGGCTGTCTATAAGGAGTGGGATGACATAGGACCCATCCACAACAACACTTAATGAGCTATCCTTAAGGAGAATTGGATTAGTAGCAGTTACCCCCCCTAGACGTCAAGAATACCTATTAGGGGACAGACCTGCTCAAACTAGGTTTGAGAGGTTGGCCTAAACAGTCTAATGTATCCACCCTCTCAAGAGATAACACACTTATAAGTGGGGAGGGCAGAAAGAAACTACAGGAATGATGAAATTGCGTACAAAAATTTGTCTGACAAGGTTCTTGAATTGGAGAAGTAAAGATGCTCAAGCTTGAAAATTACAAAGGTGAAAGAAAAGAGTCAAGAAGTTGAAAAGAAAGAAAAAGACAAGAACTCTACAATTCAAGAGGAGGTTGATTCAAAGTCAGGATAGAGAGTTCTCTGGAATAAGAGTTTAGGTAATCAGTGAGATTCATCATAACCAGGGGAGGAATGAAATTGATCCAAGATAAAGGACTTTTTGGTTTTTTTAAGGGATGCAGCAGAGACTCAAGGGAGGTATGTCATGAATTAAGTTAATACTGCTAGTGACACTGCTCAATTAACTACTACTCATTATTAATATTACTACTGAGTTGAGCCTTTACACTGCCAGTGCACCAATGAGTCTATGCGGTGCATCTGTTAGTGCTGTTGAGCCCAAGTACTCCTCAACAACACAAATTCCTTATTGAAGATGAAGATCTTCACAATCACTCAGACAATTATGAAAATGAGAATGAATAAATCAAAAGAAAAATCAAAGGAAGAAAAGGAGTATCTAGTGAAACTACTACTAGACCAAAAGAGGAGTGATTATAAATAGACGTGTATTTCCTGTAGCTAGTAAGACTGCATCAAAGACCAATAGTACATCACCTTAACCATACAACTTGATCAAAAGAAAAGGGAAAAGGCATCATGCAAGAGCCAAAGAACCAGTGAAAGTGAAAAGGTCAAAGATCATATTGAAGCTGATTAGAAAAGTTGCTAGAAATTGGAAGCTCAGTTTGCAAGCTGAAATTAAAAAAGATGAAATGGTGTGAGGGTTGCAAGATTAAAGATAAGAAGAGTAACCTTAATTTCATTGATAATACTCCAAGCTATGATGGAGGCAGATTGATGAAGTTGCTTGAACTACAATCAAAAGAACATGGAGCGTTGGACCATTGAAAAAAGATCAAAACTATTTTGTGGAGCTCTAAGGACAAAAGGAAGAAGCACTTTGCAAAGCTTAGAGCTAAAGAGATTAGAAGAAAAATCACCAGACCAAAGCTCAAAATAGGAATCAAATATGTACTTATTTGAAACATATGGCTAATTACAAGCATAGTTCAGTTGAAAACAAAGTTTTAAAAAGAAATTCGGATCTTAATTTGCCAATACTATAAAGTGGGTAGATTCATTTGTCCTATGGAGTTCAGAAGTGAAGAGAAAGTAAAAAGCCAGGCAAAGGAAGTAAAAAGAGAACAAGAAAAGAAACTTGATAAGATAGTGGTCAAGAACAGAAGCTAGAGATGATGCTGAGAAGGCAGAACTTAAACATTGCTTAGATATAGTTCAAAAGATGATGAAGTTGTCAATGTTGAGATCATTAGCTACAAAGTATCCAATCGTTGACTAGAAGACACAGATTCTAGCAGAAGTCATTATCTATTACCTAGATAATCATAGCTAAGGAAGTTTAAAAAATATATAAGATAAACATTGCAATGCATGATGATTTTGACAGACAAGATGTGTTAGATCTGTAATAGGCTATTAAAGAAAGATTTGAGAACAGCAAGCCCAAAAGGATATGACAGATTACTTTGGGAGATCTATTACTTTATTTGAACCAAGTGGAAAGATGTAATATGGAAAGCCTCAACAGTACTACACCATTGATAAGCTGGAGATTATTTGATTCATTTGAGAGTTCCCCATTTTTTTTATTATTGATGGATACTGGAATTTTTAATTTCACATGCATGCTGGTAGAAAAGAAATATCCTCTTACACAAGAAATGCTTTTAAGGATGTTGAGTGGGAGGCTAGAAGTTGATCATGAATGTGAAATGGCATATGAGCTTCTCAGATTTATCAAGTCACAGTACAAGAAGTGAAGAGATGTTTGGATACATCCTACTGATGAAGAAAAAGCTTTTAATCAAGAAACTTGAAGATTCAGAAGGTGAACATCAAGTTTAGGGGAGGATTATTGGGATTAAAATACATCTTAGAGCTTATGAAGTTACTGCTGCCAATATGGAAGTTACTATTGCTGGTTCAAGTTACAACTGCTAGTTGTAGTTACTACTGCTGCTCAAGATCAAGGAAAATATTCTAAGTCATTACTACTGCTAGAGTAATATTAGTACTGCCAGTACAAATGTTACTACTGCTAGAAGAGTTTCTACTGCTAGATTTAAGTTAGTACTGTTAGTATATATGTTAGTACTGCTTATGTGATAAGTATAAGATATTTTTGTAAAAGATACGTATAAGTTATTTGATTAGAAGATAATGATAACTTACGAATATATTGTAAACCTGTTAGGACTGCTTGGTGTATAAAAGGAGGTCCTAGGGTATAGGTATCATATCATATCATCTAGAAATCGTTTTGTTATAGCTTCAAGGTTTTGTATAACCCTAACACTATCAAGAATGTTCGTATTAATATATTGAGGCTAAAAAGTTTGGTATTATACAACCTTGTTTGTTACTGTTTTATTGATTATTCTTCTTAGTATCATAGACTAGATTCTGCATAGTCTTTGATATATTTAATACAACTAAGCCTTTACAAGCTAAGCAAGATCTATTCAAGTAGGATCAACAGAATTGTTGTAGAAAGAAAGAAGTCGACGATACCAAGACTCCCCCTTGATGTAGGCTCCCCCTCATTTGGGGCACCAAGGGATCGATCTTATGAAAATTGTTTGCTACAAAACAAAGTTAGAGGTGCAAGTGCAAGACAATATATCCAGCTAATGACAATATTATGACAAATGTCTCAAGGATAATCACATCTCTGAATAATTCATAAAGTGCTTTCATTTATCATTCCAATAAGCTCATACAATCATCATAGATGGCAAGCTTATAATAATATAAGAAGAGATGGGCATGCATAACATAAATATTAAATTAAGTTTAGACTAGTTGATTCTTGATTCATAAGATATGCCATAATCAATAGATGGATGGTCGATTATTTAAATAGTTTAATCATATAAGAATGATTAACTAAAGAGGGAAAGGGTAAGGTTGGTGAAGCATGGTTTGGAGGAGTTCGAGTTTGAGGTATGAGACGGGTGAGAAGAAAGTGATTGAAGTTTATTTCATTTCTCAATGAGTGGAATTGGTTTCTAGAATATCGGCAACAGTTACAAAAACTTGA
>BQNB010173725.1:0-13330 GCA_026074375.1 Tanacetum coccineum
CATGTTGTCATTTAACGAAAGCTTGAAGGTTTTAGCATATGTACCAAAGAGTCGCGGAAATGCTTGTTTAAACAGATAACAGTTAGGGAAGTCCTTTCGTGTGAGACGTTGAATGCTTATCTTTAGAGTTTTCAAACTATTCATGGAACTCTCTTTCATAATCTGTGCCTGCTTTTGCATTTTTTGTATCTCTTTTTCTTTAGAATCCGAACACGAAGAAGTATCTTTCGTTTCCATTGAAATTGATTGGTGCAATGAATTAAGGATTTTAAATAGATTAAGTGGTGTTTGTGTTGTTGTTGTTGTTGTTGTTTTGTGATTTGAAGTCTTCGTAAGAGTCGTTAAATCACTTAACTAGCAAGGACGAACGATGGAAAAACAGTTTTGAAGAGGAAGGTTAGATTGACAAGCAAAAACTTTCACATTTAGGGGTATATACAGTATCACTTGATAGGGCTTGTTTTAACTAAACCCTAATGCCCGACTCAGTTAGAACTGGGGTATTTACCAATTCAACTCACCCCGTGAAGCTTCAAAACACTTTAAAACATGAAAGTCTTGGTTTAGAACGATTCAAACACGCAAGAAACACTCTTAAATCACAATCTTGATTTGAAAAATCTTTGGCATGCAGGATTTTTAAGAAAGCTTAAAAGGATATTTTTTCTCAACGGATACTTTTTCCCTAGGATATTTTACCTATAAATACCCCTTGCCTTCATTATTGTTAAACATAAATTACCATTTATACTCTCTAACAGAATGTCTCAACAAAACACTTCTTGAAACACAACTCGTCATTCGTAGCTTCAAAACAAGATAATGTTGGTGGTTCTTCGTCACAACCAAATACGAACCATCCTTCGTCTCCTATTCATCCATTTAGTGGTGCAAATATGGTTAGGATAATGCATGTTCCTGCTAGTATTCTTCAAGCAGCAATGCTCCGTAAAACAATAGAGATTAGGGAAAATGGTCATGACTGTGAAATGCTTGAGTGTGTTAGGAAAATAATTGAGGATGTGAGTGAGGATGATCATTTTGCGTGTGGCACATGGCTTAGCGCGGTTAAGTATCTAGCTGATGAACAGGGTATCACAATTGGTTGTTTGGCGATATGAAAACCTTTTGCAAGAATGAGAAACTTGAAAAAGGTGTAGCAATAATCAAGTCCTGTACTCCGAATGCATTAGGTGAGCTGACAGTAAGTCGTAAATCTTCCCGATACAATTTCTGGTACAACTATCACAAAGTCCTTACAGAGGGGGTTATGGAAAGTGTATCACCGTTGAAGCTATTTTGATACTTTATAATGTTTCGATGTTTCCCCTAAACCATCAGTCTATTATCTTAACATTATATTGAGAAACATGGTTAAGATTTTCACAAGGATACGGTTTATAGTTTCTAAATGTTTAGGTTTTAATTTCGTACATTTATGTTTTTAATTATCTATGTAACGTTTTTAATGTATGAATAATAAAACTTTTAACTTTTAATACACAAAAATATGTTATTTCGGTGAAGGTGATGTGACTGATAAAGGTGAATTGTGAAAGGGAGTGAGGGTAAAAGGTGGAGAGAGAAAAGTGATGTGACACTGATTTGTCTAATGAGAGAAGGTTTTTTCCGGTAGCCGATAAGCGTAGGCTAAGAAGTTAGTGGTCTAGGAAAAGACAAGTTACTCAATTCATATAAACACTTTACCGCGACGATGACCCCGTCTTTTTTAACTTTTGCAAGAAATTTATGACTAGTTATCTACTGTACCTTTTGATATTTGTATGTACGCATTCATAGAACGGGTTGAATGATATTTGTAAAAAGCATGAAAGTGACGGAGATAGATCCCATGAATCAGCTTTCTTATATGACTTTTCCATATGTGTTCGTTTAGCAAAAAGAGAAACACATAAAACATATGACCGGAAGAAAGAAAACATGTACCAACAAAATAGTATTCTAGTCTTTTTGTTCATATCTCTTTTTTTCAGTGATTCCTCTTCGACAGATACCATCACACTCACACGCCCAGTTAAAGATGGTGATGTTTTGGTCTCTAGTGGAGAAAACTTTGCTCTTGGATTCTTTAGCCCGAGAAACTCTAGCAGTCGATACGTGGGTATCTGGTATAACAAAGTTTCAGAGCAAACTATAGTTTGGGTGGCCAATAGAGACCGACCGATTACTAATTCATCCGGTATCCTATCCATTGATGAAACCGGGAACCTTGTTCTACACGAAAAAGATCAAAGGTTTGGGTTTTGGTCAACAAACATTTCAGTAGTGGTGACAAATGATGCTTTTTCCGCTCAGTTATTGGATACGGGAAATTTAGTGATATTTCAAGGAGAAAACAGAGAGATTTACTCATGGCAAAGCTTTGATTATCCTACGAATACTATACTTCCGGGTATGAAATTTGGGGTAGATAAGAATGCGGGTTTGAATAGGATGGTTACATCTTGGAAGTCTAGTGTGAACCCTGGCATTGGGGACTATTTATATAAAATGGAATTTGTTGGCTCAACTCAGTTGTTCTTGTACAAAGGTATGACAAAAGTTTGGCGAACCGGGTCATGGACCGGTCATGGATGGAGTGGTGTACAAGCGATGACCCAGAATTATATCTTTAATGTTACATACATAAACAACAGCGATGAAGTGTATGTAGTTTATCTTATACGTAACTCATCAATTTTTTCAAGATTAATGGTTAACGAGTCTGGAAATGTGGAGAGGTTAACTTGGCATGAGGCAACTCATAGATGGATCGGGTTTTGGTCTGCCCCAAACGAACAGTGTGATAGCTATAATCATTGCGGTCCTTTTGGCATTTGTAATCCATATAAATCAGGCACTTTTGAGTGTGAGTGCTTTCCTGGATACGAGCCTCAGTCAGCACCAGACTGGTATCTGAGAGACGGATCCAGTGGGTGTAAGAGAAAGACTGACACCCATATTTGCAAGGTCGGAGAGGGGTTTGTAGAGTTGGCACGTGCCAAAGTACCAGACACGTCGACAGCTAGCGTGAATATGAGTCTAGATTTAAAAGCGTGTGAGCAGTTTTGCTTGAAGAATTGCACATGCATGGGGTATGCAATTGCTGATATTAGTAATGGTGGTAGAGGGTGTATTACTTGGTACGGGGACATGATTGATACAAGGACCTTTTCGGATGGGGGCCAGTCTTTGTATATCCGGGTGGATGCAGCTGAATTAGGTATGTCATCAATTCTATTGTCTGGTTAATATTAATTACTACAAAAAAAACTATGTTCAGTTATAAACTCAGTATTATCTCATATTTTAGGAAGTTGCAACAATAATTTGATTCAACTATATACTTTCTATCTGTTTGTTTATGGGTAATATCTAAAATTTGCAACTTCTACATGAGTACATTAACTAGTTTTTAGACTGAATGTTTTAGAATAGGTTATCTAGTCACAAATGGCCAAAGGCTGGTGTAATCTGGTTGTAAGCTGCTGCTACTTGATATGAAGGTTCCAATGAATTCCGATGGTGATGTGCCGAGTTAGGGATCAAGGACATGCAGCATAATGCTAGAGACCTAAATAAGAAAAATGTGTTCCTTATTCGCGTTTAATTATTTTACCTCCAACCATATATAATAAGCGTCAAAGGTGGGATGCGTGCCCAATGCCCATAGGTGGCCTGGTTAATAATTTCTATAACACGAACAAAAACTATCTATCGATTGTTAATTAATTAAATATAATTGTAGTATTCAATGTTAAATTGATTGAAGACGTAAGGGAGTATTTATTAAAGAAACTAGAAACCTTTCTTGTGGTCATATAAACTTAGATTTTTATAGGGAGGTGCTTTAAATTCAATCGTTTTCACATCAGTCTCAATGCTATAACTTTGATTAAGCACGCAAAGTATGAGTTGTCAACTTGTCATGTCTTGGCAACAAACATAGACACGCCATAGTTGATCTTTGTTCACTTTGATTTTTCTTTTATAATGAAATGTTTAAATTTAAAAAAGCAGTGAGAAGAGAGTATGCCTAAGAATAAGACTATGAGCAACCAAAAGCTCACAAATCCCTAAACAAACAAATCGCAGCGTGTTTGTTTAACTGATAACAAGTTATTCTCTTACAATTGGATACCAAGTGGACGTAAAAGAAACATTTTGTAATTGGCTCTAGTGGTTTAACAACTCTCTAAAAAATGTCCTTCTGGCCTTGTAATATTTGTTTTTTTTTTGTTGCTAATAAATTTCACATTTCCAAAGGGAGAAAACAGAGTCTTCAGTTTTTTTTTCTCTAGCAACTAAAAATAGAGTTCGTGTTAAAATAAAATTACGCGAATCCCCAAACAAACAAATCAGAACATGTTTGTTTAAAAGATATGAAGTTTTCTTTCAATTAGATTTCAAATAGGGGTAAAAAGGCATTTTGTAATTGGATCGAGTGCTTTATCGACTCTTTAAACACTCTTCTTTCTGCCTTATAATTTTAGGTTTTAATCCTAGCAAATAGCGTGTTCATATACATTGCCTTTCTAAAAAAAGTTGTTTGATAAGGTCTATGGCCCTCATATTCTTCTTCTTTTCCTTCTTCTTAGTATCATTGTTGGGTTCTTTTGTTAAGTTGGTCTTATATGTGTTATGTTCCATAAACCATCTCATCTTAGATGTGTTTAGCTCTGACATACACTGCCAAGCCTATGTAAATAATCTACGATTCATTTCAAATCTTTGTGAGATGTCTCAAGTTCGAGTCTCCCCATGATGGTTTCTCCTTTAGACGAATGGGAGTGGGCTCCCACCAACTACGTATACTAACTATATATGTACTAACCCAGCCGTTCTAAAAAAAAGTTAACGAGCCCATTATTTCCCTCTATTTCATAAGACGTCAATATGGCGTTGTCTTTCGTGCCTTCCCTATCGCAGTTGGCACTCATCTGCACCTCATTACCATGTGTGGTAAGAACTATCTTAGAAAACAAAAAATCAACTAAATTATATTTCATTCAAGTTATTCAAATTTATAGCCCAACCATTTTCTCCTTGAAATAGTTATACAATTTTGGCAAAAAGAAAATTATGCTTTTCTCTGTTTTTCCGATTGATCGATTATGTCTTGTGAAGAATTTATAATGACTAAGATAATAGAATTGTGGATGCCCTTATAATTTAGGATTCATAGTACCATCTTTGATATATGACACATATAGTGCGATATGAAATTATAATAAGCTCTTAAATTGTGGCATAATCTTTTCTATGATTTTTATTTCAGCGAAATCTCTATCGAAGAAGCCGAAGAGCTCTCATAAAAACCTATATATGGTCATTGGGATGCCAATGATCGCAGCAGGGATTCTCTTGTATTTCTTCTGTTTTTGCTGCATAAGGAAGAATAAAGGTACGTTTTACTTTATTTATCATTGAATTTATTCGTCGTTAAAAAGTTAGACACGGCTTCATCACGTACACATACTACAGTTATATTCACACAGTCATACATGGTGTAACAAGTACTTCATATATAAATATTAAAACTTTAATCCTGCATCTAGATGAAACGGTGGGAGACAATTTTAGACAACAAGAAATAAACCTCTTCCAATTATATTTAGTGTTAAGATCATTTTTAACCAATATAGGATAAGTCATTGTATCTTATCTTTTAGTTTTTCACCTATTTAAGAGTGAACTTAACATATTACAAAGAAAATTATAAAAAAAATGTGCCATATTTGAAAAATACTAGGACCACGAATTGTGTCTCAATTCATGGTCCAGGGCTTCAACTTATGCCTTTAGAAGAAAAAATAATGAAATAAACGTCAATGTGTTAAAACTCTTATTCACCAATGCTTAACCATTTTGTACAGGAAATCGACTAAAACAGGAGGTTGGTTATAGTTTCACTGCTAGTTCAAAGTCTTTGGAAGGGTCTTTCATGAACAATGATATAGGTGAAAATGTTGATTTACGTGCGTTCGATACGAGCACAATCATTGTTGCAACCGACAGTTTCTCTCTTCTTAGCAAACTTGGAGAAGGTGGTTTCGGCTCTGTTTACAAGGTAGCATCTTCCTTATGATCATGGGCATTGATTTTATAATGTATATTGTTAGGTAACGAATAATTTTCAGGGTAAGCTACAAAATGGGCAAGAAATTGCGGTCAAAAGGTTATCACAAAGTTCAGGTCAAGGAATGCAAGAATTCACGAATGAAGTAACATTGATAGCGAAACTTCAACACAGGAATCTAGTACGACTTTTGGGATATTGTTTTCATAAAGAAGAAAAAATGTTGGTCTATGAATATCTACCAAATAAAGGCTTGGATTCTTTCATATTTGGTGCGTGCATCAACCTACAACTTCTTACAATCATACTACTTATCTAAGGTCTGGTAAATCTAAAACGTTCAATTGCTTGGTATTCTAGATCAGGAAAAAGGTTCTCTTTTAGACTGGAAAAAACGTTTTCAGATCATTCGAGGAATCGTTCGTGGATTGCTATATCTTCATCAGGATTCTAGGCTCAGAATCATTCACAGGGATCTTAAAGCAAGCAATGTTTTACTAGATGCAAATTTAAACCCTAAAATTTCTGATTTTGGAATGGCGAAAATATTTGGAGCGGATCAAGACCATGCTATAACACGTAGAGTTGTTGGGACATAGTATGTTTTCTTCGTAGCAGTTTCACACAATTAATTTTTATCTTATCTATCTAATGACTATACAATATAATTGTAGTGGCTATATGTCTCCGGAGTATGCAATGGAAGGCCTTTTCTCTGTGAAATCTGATGTCTATAGCTTCGGAATTTTGGTTCTTGAGATAATCAGTGGAAGGAAAAACAACAGTTATTATCTAGAGAACTCGGTTAATTTGATTGGGCATGTAAGTCGTTCTCTTATTTATTAGTTATCCATGCTTACAAAGATTCTTATTTTCCACTTTCTTTGTAGGTTTGGGACCTATGGAACCAAGACAAAGCCTTAACAGTAGTTGATCCTGCTTTAGGAGATTCGTTTGATGCTCGTGAAATTATACTATGTATGCACGTTGGGATCCTATGTGTTCAAGAATCAGCTACTGATCGGCCTACAATGACTGATGTTGCATTTATGTTGAGTAATCGTGATACAAAGCTTCCGGCTCCCAATCAACCAGCATTCATCTTTAGACAATTGAATTATGGTAAAGACTCGACATCAACATCAACTAGTGGTGGAGTAGGCTCTGTATACAATGAGACCATCACCCACGTTCATGCTAGGTGAGGTGATGATTTCATAATCATATGATGGAATTGGCTACATTGGACATTAGTGGCTTGCAATAAGTGTGCTGAAACATCATAAATCATGTTGTGCAGTTTGTAAGTAGTTTTAGCAGATGGTTTTAACAATATGTGTGTAACGGGTTGTCACTTATTTTGGAGTAGTGCTATATACATGAAAAGTGTCTCTCGGATGCATAGCCAACTGTTACACACGGAAGAAAACTTTAATCTTATCTTATTAATAAACCCAAATCTTAATTTGAATCAATCAAACAATACAAAACTCAGTTAAACCAAATCAATAACCAGAATCCACCACTGCTAATCAGGTATGGATCTATTATTTAAATGATAATAGTTCTATTACAATATCAAGATCAAGATGATCTATCAAATTAGAGTTTACAAAAAGAGAGATATCGAATTTTGAAAAAGAGAGAGAGAGTTTCAGAGATGTTACCCTAATAAGCTATATAGGGCCTTGACCCGGCTAAGAGATTCAGACAAAGACACAATCAACCCTCAATCTTTCTAACTTCTATCACCTTGAGCCCAAAGCTACCTCAAGGCAATAAACTGAAAAACAACAAATGACACAATGAGTCACTGAACTTATATACCAGCAAGAAACTATATATTTCAACATCCCTCTTTAGTCTCAATCTGGTATATGTCAAACATACCAAGTTTTTCAACAACAAAAATTATATAGCAATGTATCCAACCCCTTGATTAAGATATCTGCAATTTGAATTGCAGAATCTACTTTAACAGTCTTAACAACACCTTTTAAAATCATTTCTCTCACAAAATATATATTTATTTCAAGATGTTTAGTTCTTTTATGAAAAACTAGGTTGACAGCTATTTTAATAACAGAATTATTGTCACAGTGAAGAGAAACAGACAAAAGATTATCAATACCCAAATGTTTTAAAATTTTAGAGATCCAAATAACTTTACTAGTTACTGAAGCAAAAGCTCTATACTCTGCTCCAGTTGAAGATTTTGAGAGAGTGTTTTGTTTCTTGCTTTTTCAAGAAACAAGAGAATTATTTAAGAAAACACAGTATCCAGTGACTGATCTTCTTGTAACAACACATTTAGCCCAATCAACATCAAAATAAGCAATTAAAAACATACCAAAATTCTTGATGATATGAATGCCTAAACCTGAACAACTTTTAAGATATCTTAATATCTTGAAAGCTGTTTTAAGATGAGACTTTAAAGGGGAATGCATAAACTGATTTAAACAATGCAGAGCATAAGGTCTAGTATTAGTCATATATATCAATTTAGCCATTAACTTTTGATAATCAGTAATATTATCAAGAATGGGATCATTATTAGTAGCTTCATTAGAAATAACAAGCTTAGACATCAAAGGAGTTTTTGCAGGTTTACAAGCAAGCATGCCATAAGCAGACAACAAATCAAGCACATACTTTCTTTAATTAAGGCCTCTATCAATATCAATAACCTCAATGCCAAGAAAATATCTACGTTTGCCTAAGTCTTTAATCATAAATTTAAACTTAAGATAAACTTTAAATATTTTAATCTCAAAAACATTGTTACCAGTTATGATAATATCATCTACATAAACTAGTAAAGCCAGAAAAACATCCTTATCAGACTTGGTATATAAAGAATAATCTGATTTACTATGACTAAACCCATTATCAATTAAGGTAGAAGTCAATTTAGCATTCCACTGTCTAGGAGCTTGTTTTAACCCATACAAAGATTTTCTATGCATGCACACTTTATTTCCTGAAGGAAAATACCCTTCAGGTGGTTTCATATACACAGTTTCATCCAAATCACCATATAAGAAGGCATTATTCACATCAAGTTGAAATACAGGCCAAGAATTAGATACAACAATATTTAACAAACACCTAACAGTAACCATTTTAACAACAAGAGAAAAAGTCTCCTCATAATCAATCCTTTATTTCTAACCAAAACCTTGAGCAATAAGTCTGGCCTTATATCTATCAATTTCACCACTAGACTTAAACTTAATTTTGAAAATCCATTTACTTCCTATGGCCTTTCTGTCTTTGGGTAAATCCATAATTTCCCAAGTACCATTTCTAAGCAAGGCATCCATTTTTTGATTCATAGCATCAGTCCAATGAGAATATTTAGAAGCTTCCAAAAAAGACTTTGGCTCACTGTTTTTATTAAGTTGAGTTACAAAACAATAATTTTCATTATTAAGTTTTGAAAACCAACATATTTTTCAAGACTATATTTAACTTTAGATTCAACAACAAAATCATTATAGTTTTTAGGAAAAGCACTTTGCCTTGAAGACCTTCTAACATTTTGTGCATCCTGAGTAGTAGAGTTTGGATTTTGATCCAAATTACCCTCAGAAAAATGTTATCTTCAAGTGTGATTACCTTCTCATTTTGTGTGGAAAAAATGTCCTCACTGCTATCAGCATCAATCCTTGAATTATCAGGGAAATCAATAGTGTTTACATCTCTACCAGACACAGAAGAGTGGCTACTATCACTCTGTAACTTGTTTTCACTATTTAGATTAGGGTCTACTCTCTTATCATCATTGGGCATCTCAGGGTATTCAATATCAAAAAAGTTTATATGATTAATATCTTGAAAAACTTTTGTAGTATCATTTTTTTCAGTAACTAAATCCTTAAAAGGAAAAATATTCTCAAAGAACGTAACATCTCTTAAAAAATGAACTCATGCTTATCAAGACTATATAACCTATATAATGAACTGATGCTTATCAAGACTATATAACTTATATCCTTTCTTAAAATTAGAATACCCTATCATAACACATTCTTCAGACCTACTACCAAATTTGTCATTATTATTGACTATAGTAGCAAAGTACAAACAACCAAACACTCTTAAGTGAGAAAGAGTAGGAAATTTTTTATATATCATCTCATAAGGAGATTTCCCATTTATAACAGAAGAAGGAAGCCTGTTAATAAGATAGGTAGCAGTTAGAATACACTCAGTCCACATCTTTAAAGGAATTTCCCCTGAAACAGAAGAGATCTAGCAACATTAAACAGATGCCTATGTTTCCTCTCAGCAATCTCATTTTGTTGAGGAGTATAAGCACAAGAAGTTTGGTGTATAATCCTTTTATCAGCACAAAATCTATTAATAGTTTGATTAACAAATTCAATTCCATTATCACTTTTGAAAACTTTAATTTTCCTTTTAAACTAATTTTCAATAAAGTTATAGAAAACAGTTTTAAAATGTGGAACCTCATCTTTTGATTTAATCAAATACACTCAAACAACCCTTGTGTAATCATCCACAACAGTCAAAAAATATCTGAACCCTTCAGAACTGTAACCTTATAAGGCCCCCACAAGTCTAAATGCACAAGATCACCCAGAAACTTAGAAGTATGATCACTTAAAGGAAAAGGTTCTCTAGTCTACTTAGCCCTTTGACAAATTTCACAATAATCATTTTGATCCTTATTATCAAACTATAAAGATTCTTTTAAAACATTTAGAAGAGGCTCTACAAGGTGTCCAAGCCTGCATTGCCAATCATTCTAAGACAAATAACATTGGTATTTTAAACTACTATGACTACTTTTAATACCTTGATTATTATAGTAGTACAACCCTTCACATTGGTTAACAGTCCTCAGAACATTTCTCAAATTCAAATCCTGGTTCAAAAAATATCATCTACTCTCATCAAAGGCAACAATAATCTTATTTTCTTTAACCAATTTATGAACAAAAATGAGAGTAACATAATATTCAGGTATAACCAACACATCATATAGAACTAAGCCATTAGATAATGTGGTATATCATAAATCATAACATGGTGACGATTCTTGGACTTGGCTAGTTTCTAGAGAGAGAAACACATGAGAGGATATTTTCTAGTGAGAGAAATATGTGTTAAATAAGAAAATGAATAAATGACTAGCTACCTCTTCCGAAGTTGGAAGAGGTATATATATATAGTTCTTACAATAAATATATATAGTTCTTACAATAAACCGGAGATTAGTACCCGATTAATTACCGAAAGTCATACATTAAACTATTAACTACGAGCTATAATAAACAGTAAAATACACGGGGTGACTGAGTCTTTTTCTAATACCTAACAATCTCCCCCTAAGGGAGGTCGCCCCTTAAAATACTAAACTTAAGCACTTTAATAATCAGCTCGTAGACTTTTGATTCTTCATTAGATAACTTGTACTTTTGATTAGTGATCTTTTGATTCATCATTGACTTGTCTTTGATTGTGAACTTGAGCTTTCATGAGATCATCAGCCAAATCTAATCTTTCATCATCTTGTAATGTATTGCCATCTTGTGCACTTGTGAAGAAATACACGATATCAGAGTTTGCGGAAGCTTTGACACCTTTATGAGATCTTTCATAACTTTATAACAAGTGTAGGTCGTGTCTGAGCATTCAGTTATTAACTTAACATTACTGGAACTGGGTATCTCCATCTCTATCTTTAAAAGATCCTGTAATGAAACAGTTAGCAATAAAGAGAAAATTGATTTGAAAAAATCAGTCTAAGTGTTAATTATGAAAATATTTTGTAACACTTCGAGAGTTTTGATTGTTTGTCAAATGTTCAATAACCGTCAATTCATATACTGGAACAAGTTTGATTCACGTAGAATCGCACCATCGTTTCTTTCCAGTTGACACAAGTTTGATTCTTGTAGAATCGCACAAGTCACCTACCAAGAGCTTGTTTGATGTTGGCTCTAGCAGGATTTCCATCTTCATTGTGAAAAACCTTCGTTTCACTCGGATGTTCTGGCAATATCACAAGGATAATGCGTAGGACTCTTAGGATAGTCTTGTTTCCACAGTGTGTGAAAGACAAGAGAATTGGCAATGTGTCCTAACGAGATTAATTGATGATCTCTTGGCTCTAGACTCGATAGTGCGTTTTGGTTTTAGTGATCGGAGGCTGGAGCTGACTGCCACCTTTTCAATATCAACTAACTCGGAGTGAGAAAGTCAATAGATTACGTGTTTAGTCTCCGTGAGAAATGAAACAGAAATCTTTTGAGAGATTCTGAGTGGCTAGGGAGGGTTGTGCATTGCATCACTGGGTCCATGATGTCGGTCTTCAATGTCAGCAATCATCTTAGTGATTCTGGCAGCATATGTATTGACCCGGTTTCTGCCTAAGTGTATGGAGGGCTTCTTTCTTTACACCCTTTATCCTTACAATTCTTTTTAATTCTTCAACCCCTTCAGTGCTTACCGAGACTTCATGACTAGAACCTTGTTGGGTATATTCCAGTACTAGCTCCATCTCAGTCGGCACTATTCCCTTATTCTCACTTTTTCTCCTTTTTTATGTCATACCTAAGGACTTCTACACTAACTAGTGGATTGTCCCTGGGCAGATCCCTCCGGTTCTGGCTTGATCATTACAGTTCTCATTTCCATAAAACCAATTGAAAATTCAATTAAGGTACTTATAATATAAATATCAAAGCGTTTTGTACCTTGATTGTTTTTACTTTCCAGAAACGCTCCCCCTCAAAATGTGCATCGGTATTCAAAATTGTTTAGCACGTTTGGGCGGAGTATACACACGAGTCTTAATAATCACATTTTTATTATTCACATATTTTAATCACATTTTCTCCCCTTATCAAAAATTTTAAACCCTTTGACATTTTGGATATCAATTGATTTAAATATGTTATAAAAATTGGGAGAAAAGTGTGCCAATTATTCACAAGCCGTGTATGAAACATATTAAAGCTCCCCCTCAATCGTTGCCTACACATAATCATCAAAAGATATACTACTTAATACTTATACTGTACAAGATATATTATTCACAATAAGATAATATTGACCTTAGTATCGGAGTGACGATGTTACTCTGTTCCGCTGTTCCGCTGATCATTTTGTAGTCAATATCTCTTAGTCGTCCACCGATAAAGCTTTCCAGACTTCGAAAGATTCTCCTGATTTTATTCTTCCCTCAATCACCTCGATAATGTCTTCACTCCTTCTTTT
>BQNB010173726.1:0-13329 GCA_026074375.1 Tanacetum coccineum
ATTTTTGCCATTTTTGGTCTGTTTTGGGTTTAAATGGGTAAATTTAGGTACAAACGGATATGTGTATTTTACACTTATCAGTAATAAAAGGAAATGGGAAGACCACCAGAGGAACAGCAACAACAACTTCAATACCAATACCTATCATGAGCAGCAGAACAAGAGGCAGGAAGCTGCCAAAGCTTATGTTGTTTCCCTAGCCGGGGGAAAGGTTTTTCTTGGGAATCTACCACTATGCAATAGATGTAAGCTACATCACCTCGACCAGTTCTCAGTTAAGTGCAGGAAATACAAAAGAATAGGTCATCAAACCAAGGACTATTGGAGTAAGACCTCTGCTGCTGACACCCCGCCAATTGCCGACGCTAATGCATAAGGAGAAATCTTTTTTCTTCGCAAGACCTAATTTGAAGATGATCTAGGACTATATGTTTAAATGAAAACTTTTATTGGGTTTTAAGGCCCAACAAAGGTCCATTAGGACATATATAAGTCCAAAATACTATTTAAGTCCAAAACCAAGGTCCATTTACATATAAAAGTATATACTTATATGTAGAAATAATTCGGACAACAATAAGCCTTCCCATTAAGCCGCGGCTAAAATAGACTTATTGGGCCATGAGTCCATAAACTCCAAAATACGTATATTAAGCTTTAAAATAAGCTATTCAGGTATGCATCGCTTTTGGTTACTACCATAAGCCTCAAAAATAGTCCAACATACGCCATAACACAAAAATAATCAAAATCACTTTCCTAGTGATTCTGGGAATCCATTCGTGGCCTATAAGCCCAATTAAGCCAAGAAATAGCTTAAAATAAGCCCGAATAAGCCATACAAGCTACTATCAAAAATAAGCATTCTAGCATCATATATTATTCAACCATCACGACCACGACATCAAAACTACAAAAACCCTCTTTTCCTTTTATTTTTAAACGAACCAAACACCCCCTTTTTCTTTCGTTTCGCTTCCAAAAAGCATTTTTCACAATGATCAACTTGTACAACTAACATCTATGCCTCAAAATAAACCCAAAAGGACAAACGAAATTTAAATTTGAAAACTTACAAGAAAATCTTCAAAAATGTAGATTTCGACACGAGCCGGAAAACCCAAACGTTGTTTAAATGAATAACCAAACACTAGAATCAACCCCAAATATTTATGTCTTCATGTTTTCTTGATCAAACTTCAAAATTTATGAGAGTATGTGTGTTGTAGGTGCGGACGAACACAAGAGAGAAGGGAGAGGATATTTTTTTGATTTTGAAAATAAACTATGCGTAAAAATAAGGATTAGGAAAGCATCTTATGTACAATTTGGATAAGGTTAGCTAAAATTAAGCCACCTTGTCTCCCTAGTCTTCTTTTGACCGGCCATGGTATCCCATGGGGTCTCGGGCCTTTCTTTTTGTGTTGAGATTACTTAAATACTCGTAAAACTCAACCGTAAAATTTACCCCAAAGTTAATTAGCATTTTTATTCACTTTAAAAATACTTTTCCATTAACCTAGAGTATGTACACGACATATTTTCACTTTACACCCTTCAAAACTCATTTAGGACTTAGCTGAAGACGAGATGACTGTCGATAGATAGACTGTTTTTCGGCATTCATCAAATTATCTCTTAACGTTTATCTTTAGCGTCGAAGACATCTCGCATCTCCTAGACACGTGAGATACTTACATAACACAATCTATTACCCTTTCCAATAAAGGAATATAATCACAATAAACCACAATTCATGTTTTAACATATTCCTAAATCACCACTTTATATTACATTACAAATCAGACATATACAGCTGATCACAAGTTGATATCAGTTTCTTCCCACAAGGATATGACATATATAGCGACTAGATTCCGACCTACATAAAATACGGCAGCCCACACCACCCATATCCCCCCCCTCCCTCCCGCTAAAAAACGTGTTCTGTCCCCGAGAGAACTTCTGTCGCATGTGACCATTAGACGAGGAGCACTGTCTACCTCATATGTAGACGCCCATGGTGTGTCTTGACTAGATCATGTTGCTACTCATTCACATACATTGAATTGTGGAAGTGTTGTGTCCACTCGATCGTTTGTAGAGCGCTCAGGAGCTCGCGCAGCGCTGTGTTGTTATGTGAGTTTTCCCCCCCCCCCCTTGTGTACTCGATATGTGGGCGACTTGTAGTGCACTGATGATGATGTCTAATCCAGTGACTAGTCTCTCAGCGTCTATGGTAACGCTTCCCTCTAGTACGCTACCTTTTTCAATTAATTTTCATCAGCAGCGCCGATCTTTCAATAAGAGTCATACCATTGTTGATCTAGAGTACGAGTGTGTGAAGACTGCGCGGTTCTGATGAAGTATCTGCACTTGGCAGATTACCTGGCAGACATCATAATTCTAGATATGTGATAAGAGAATAAGACGTTGTACATGGCTATACGGACCATAAGAGTTTCAGCATATCCGTTCACTGTTCTAGCAATAGAGATAAATGCGTCAGTCTGCAATAGACGATTGGCCTCTAGATGCATACTGAGTGCTAATTCCATGCACTTACTTGACATTGTTATAGCTACGCCATACCACACCTGTGTACAGGCGTAGTGGCATCGGCTGATGAGCCTGAGACATGTGTGAATGGAATCACTGGAAATGTAGACACTAAATATAAATGCCTGTTAGTAGAATTCCTATGCAGCGCTTATATAGAAATATGTATCCTGCTCAGTCGACAGTTTTCTCTAACGCATGACGCGAGCTGAGGGCTATGGGGACGTGCACGCTCAGCTAGAGGTTTAGTAGTCGTGCGAGATTTTCAAGATGAGTTTGCTCTAGTAATGCTCCTCGAACTCAAGGTGCCTTACGCGCAGATGACGATGACTCTAGAACTAGAGACAGTCAGCTCTGGCCAGCTCTCTGTTGTGATCTATTAAATTTGTTGTTGCTCGAATGAACATCTATTAAAAACCATACAATTGTCTCATGACAAGATGTCATATATCTCACACTAAGAAATGATAACTATTTGTTATACGGAAAAACTAACCTAAACGGAAAATTGAACTCCTAAACTCATCTGAAGTCCAGCAGATGCACGCTCCTAAGCCATGTCATTCCTAAGATCTGAATTAGTACATACTCACTTTGACCATTTCGGTCATGAGGGTGATAAACCGTTTACTCTATCTCAATGAGTTCCCTACTGCCTCTCTTATTTGCCATCTTAATGTAAGCTTGTGGTGTGAATAACAATATCATGATCTGATCTAATCGAGCTTCGGCACACCATGTCTAGCAAACTATCTCATTAAATAAATTAGCAACTTTCCTTATTATAATCCTCACCATAGGTAGGAAAATGGAGCAGTCTTAGTCTATGTTTCCCCTTTTGTCTAGATTTATTTAAAATGTGTGTTAATGATCCTGATGTGTCCTGCCCCCAACTATTAAGTCATATGAGCAACTAGTCTACCAAAAATCCATAGCTATTCTCTTCCATCTATTTCCCATAATCGTTTAGTATATCTTAGGTTAGTTCGGTAGCAAAGCCCAGACATGCCTTCTCGATTGCTTAGCTATAACCTCTCAAGAACAAGTTAAACACTTACTAAACAATACCTCACGCACTAGAAGATCTTTTTCATTCCTTGCCACCAGAATAATTTATCTCTCAAAACATAATACATTTCACTATCAAATCCTGGGATCTTGTACATCATATAATAGGGTTCACCTACGAATCCCCTTTTCGTTCTAAAGCTGTTACCTGTAACCAACTCGCCCATCTTGTTCTAGGATATTATTAGTACAAAAGTACATATCCATCAATTATACCTCTTTACTGTTCTAATTTCTTAGTTGTTCTCATCTAAACACCTTTTATTGCAATTACCTTGCAAACACTAAGTCCAGAGACAACCCATTCTTCTGAGCCGCCAAGAGCCAAGACAGTCAAATATCCTATATCCTTTGAATTATCTCAGCGACTGAAGGATCATAGTTATAGCTCATAAACTTCTTAGGATATTACTATTTATTCCTACTTAGGGCATCAGCCACCACATTAGCGCCCTTACCAGGATGGGTTCGGGTAGCAATTTCATAGTATAATATCACACTAAACACACTTTAATTCTGCGACGTACTTAACTCTTTCTAACTAAAAGATATGCTGAAAGACTCTCTATGGGTCCGTATAGATGATAATCTTATACCATATAGATTAATGTCTCCAAGATCTCAAGTGCAAACACAACCGGCACCCAACTACTAAATCACATGTTTAGTATAATTTTGCTCATGAATTTTCCAATCTACCTGACGATAAGGCTATCACGTTACCTCTTCTGCAATAACACACATCCTAGTCCTATCCTGGCCTACAAACTCTATTCATCAAATCCATAAATATTGCTGGTGCATTAGTCAGACCAAAGGGCGTTATAGTGAACTCGAAATGTCCATAACGAGTTCTAAACGCAATATTTGGAATGTCATCCTCATGCAATCCTCTCAGCTGCATGGTATTCCAGTAGACTAAAGATCTTTCTTCGAGAAAAAACTGCGACCCTTAGCGTTTGATCAAATAGGAATCATTATTCTAGGAAGTGGATAATGATTCTTAACAGTCAACTTGTTCTTCAATTCTTTATAATCCAATGAATTCACTAAAAGAACCATCATTTTTCTTAACAAACAATACCGGCGCTCCCCAAGGCGACAAACTTGGTCAAATGAAACCTTTGTCTTGGAGTTCCTTGAGTTGTCCCGACAACTCCTCCAATTCAGAATGTGCCAAACGATAAGGAGACTTTGCTACCGGCGTTGCTCCAGGGTTTAACTCAATTCAAAACTCAATTTATCGAATAGGCGGTAATCCAGATAGATCATCCGGGGAATACCTCAGGGAAGAATAATCTCTAACTACAACAATTCTCTTCTTGTTTCTTATCACTAAGCTCTTTATGACCTCATCAACAATTCTCGCTTTCTCTTCCGGTCTCTCTCCTAATACTCTAAGCACCTTGCCATCCGGTAGTGGTATCCTCACTACCTTCTCATGGCAAATTATTTTAAGCCTTATAATTAGACAACCAGTCCATACCTATAATCACATCAAAACTCACATGCCTAAAAGGTATCAAATCGATGTCAAAGACATGACCCTTAATTTCTAGTTTACAACCCTTAATAACCTTATTAATCTCTACTAGCTGCCCGCTAGCTATCTCAATCTCATATCTGAAACCTAAGTTGTTAGGCTCTAAGCCTAACAGAGGTATAAAAGTAGTAGAAACAAAACTATAGTCGGCACCAGAGTTAAATAAGGTAGTGGCAAAATGATTGTTCAAAGTAAATGTACCCATCACAATGTTTGGGTCCTGGCGAGCTTCCTCTGCTTCCCATGACCCTGACCCCCATTATTAGCAGCAACTTGGTTTGGACGATTTCCTTCCGGTTCATGTGCTCTATTCAATCTAGGACAAGTTGACCTGACATGGTCGGTACTACCACACTCATAACATGCTCTAATAGTTGGGTTTCTAGCATTGATAGGATTCACATTCCTTGGCCCACCTTTATAATCCTTTCCCAAATGACCCGGGTGGTTACAGTTAAAGCATGTGCGACAAGGCCTTTCGGGTGCATGGTAGGAGTTGTAGATGGTACACTTGGGCCAAGTACCCATATTCTCTCTTCCTATAGGGTTTACAGTAGTAGCAAAAACATTCCTAATCATAGTCCTCTTATTATCATCCCTACCATTCTTATCCTTGCTAGTTTCCCCTACATTTCCTCTTTTCTTAACTTTCTTAATTGATCCATTTCTCACAGCCTCATCGGTCAGTGCACCAGAAATCTGCACAGCCTTCTGCATAGTCTTTGGCTCCGTTGCTGCCACCATCCCACGGATTTGTGGAGCAAGGCCATACACATACCTTTCAATCATCCTACTCTTAGGAGTTACCAAGTGAGGAACTAACCTCGCCAACTCATGAAACCTATCAGTATACGCAGCATGGCCAGCCCCGACCATGGCGTGATTCCACAACTCAGATTCTAACTTTTGCATCTCATGACTAGGACAAAACTCTTGTATCATCATAAACTTAAAGTCATTCCATGACATACTAACAACAACTTCCCGGCTTAGCGTGCGGATCTGAGAGTTCCACCACGTTAAAGCCTTACCCACAAATGAACCAGCAGTGTATTTCACTTTTTGGTCAATACTACAACCACTCATATCATGCACAGACTCCATTTTCTCAATCCAACGAGTAAGAACTACAACACCTCCCTTACCATCATATTCCTTAGGGTTACAAGCTAAGAACTCCTTATATGAACAACCTACCTGGTTGCCATTCACTAACACATTCCCAACGTTCTCCTGAACGTTCTCATTAACCACATTACCATTCTGATTTCCAACATTTCCTCGGTTACTAACCTGAGCTAGCATGGCGGGTAAGAGGTTCTGCAATTGTTGGGCAATGATCATTGAGAAGTCGGGTGCTCCTCCATTGGCTCCCTCTACATTCCCATTGACTCCCTCTATACCCCATATCTCCCATACCTTGGTCATTTCCTTGACCATTCAAATCATTAACAAGCTCATCATTACCTTCCCTAGGTCTTCTACCCCTTCCACCTCTACAAACCCGTATACCTATTCCTCCTCCTAATGATTCGGCAGCAGGCTGGCCAGCACTTCGGGTCATCACCTTTGGTGGCATTATCCGTATGAGGGAGAACATGGGAAACGTTAGGTAAGTGGGAAGAATCGCACATATATAGAGAATATCTTACTATATATAACCAGATATACACGTAACTCCACCCTACGGTATCAACATTGATTTATGTAAACAACATTATCAAATATGAGTGAGTTGTGATATGCTTATAACTACGTTGGCCACTGTACTTATATTCGCATCCTTTCCCATTTATATCTAATATTGAGCCCACCCATTTCAATGACTGACATAACTAAGGCACCAAACCGCGAACACAGAAAGGCACACAGAATCGAAACACCGCGCACATAGATCCTATACGCAACTAGACGACGGATCTTAGATTATAGTCTAGGCCAAACCACCTAGTTCTCTATAACCTTGGCTCTGATTATTAATCTGTCACACCCCGACAATGGCGGAAACTCGAGAATGCAACATAATGATCAATCATAACACAAGATACAAAATAGAGAAAACTACATTGCATAAACTCCAAGTGCTATGAAGACCATCAACCTCGAACAAACTCGAGTGATGTACCAAATCACAACTAAAATCCACAATCTCTTACATTTATTCAAATGCCCTCATAGGGGTCTATAATCTAAACTTAATCCAAAACATCCAAATACTATAGCCAAATAAACCAAACAAGCAAGACTTCACATGAAAATTCACTCGGGATACTTCTAAGTCTGCTAATACAATCACCAAACTATTCTTCTTTCACTTCACCTAAAAATGATACTCAAAAACGTCAACAATAATGTTGGTGAGCTCGTAGGTTTGACCTTAAACCTAAAAGTTGTGCCAATATTTCAACAGTGGACAATAGTGCTATATGACAGTGAATATATGCAAACAACCTTAGCATTATCGCTAATCAATAACCATATGCCACTTACGCACCTAAAGGGCCTACTAGCTGGAGCACTAAAATTAAGGCATGACCACACACAAACCTGGGTAGGCGTACCCATCCGCTCTAATAATCACACAAATACTGGGTAGGCGTACCCATGTGCTCCAAACAATCATACAACACATAATATTCACATAGCAGTCATAAGCACGTAACTTGTCCCAAAACAAAACCACAATTCTCACAGATCAATTCAAAACATTTCAAAACACATTTGAGTATCATTTTCCCCTAACGGAAAAACAGTAAAAAGTGGGGCTACAAGAACTCACCTTAAACAAGTCTTTAGCAACCAAATCTCAATCACACAAGCAAATGCAATGACGCCCGCACATGACCTAATCCAGTTAATGTCCCATTTGGTACACCTTAGTCACTTCAAAATAATCATTATACGGTTGAAAATACAACGTTTACTCATAATAAACACTTTAGAGAAGTTTTGAGAAAAATTATATTTTTTGTCTTTTAGTGAATTTATTAAATAAATTAAAGAAAATAATTAAGTATTATTTTATTATTTAAAATCAAAAATCATGTTTTTAAGAAAATTTCTAAGTATAAACTTTTTACGAAATTTCGACATGACTCGTACGTTTATACAACGTTTTCCAAGGTTTCAAACCTTATTTTCAACATTTTTCACAAATTCGACACTTTTTGACAAAATTCCAAAATCTCAATCATTAACGCTTACCAACACGTTTATCTTAAAATATCGTTCAATATCACTTCGTAAATACATTTCCACTTTTAAAAGTCCATCAAAATTCTCATAACTACTACATATCGCTTATTAACAAGGGTCCATTAGGACATATATAAGTCCAAAATACTATTTAAGTCCAAAACCAAGGTCCATTTACATATATAAGTATATAATTATATGTATAAATAATCCGAACCACAATAAGCCCTCCCACTAAGCTGCGACTCAAATAGACTTATTGGGTCGCGAGTCCATAAACTTCAAAATACGTATGTTAAGCTTTAAAATAAGCTATTAAGCTACGTGTCGCTTTTGGTTACTACCATAAGCCTAAAAAATAGTCCACAACATACGCCATAACACAAAAATAATCAAAATTACTTTCCTAGTGATTTTGGGAATCCATTCGTGCCTATAAGCCTAAATAAGCCAAGAAATAGCTTAAAAATATGCCCGAATAAGCCATACAAGCTACTATAAAAAATAAGCATTCTAGCATCATATATTATTCAACCATCACGACCACGACATCAAAACTACAAAAACCCTCTTTTTTCCTTTTCTTTTTACATGAACCAAACACCCCCTTTTTATTTCGTTTCGCTTCCAAAAATCAATTTTCACGAAGATGAACTTGTACAACTAACATATATGCATTAAAATAAACCCAAAAGGACAAACAAAATTTAAATTTGAAAACTAACAAGAAAATCTTCAAATTAATAGATTTCGACACAGACCGGACAACCCAAACGTTGTTTAAATGAATAACCAAACACTAGAATCAACCTCAAATATTTATGTCTTTATGTTTTCTTGATCAAACTTCAAAAATTATAAGAGTGTGTGTGTTGTAGGTGCGGACGAACATAAGAGAGAAGGGAGAGGATATTTTTTTGATTTTAAAAATGAACTATGTGTAAAAATGAGGATTAGGAAAGCATCTTATGTACAATTTAGACAAGGTTAACTAAAATTAAGCCACCTTGTCTCCCTAGTCTTCTTTTGACCAGCCATGGTATCCCATGGGGTCTCGGGCCTTTCTTTTCGTGGCGGGATCACTTAAATACTCGTAAAACTCAACCGTAAAATTTACCCCAAAGTTAATTAGCATTTTTATTCAATTTAAAAATACTTTTTCATTAACCTAGAGTATTTACACGACATATTTTCACTTTACACCCTTCAAAACTCATTTGGACATTAACGGACGTGTCAAACTCGTTTTTTGGCATTTCTCAAAATTCACGAGTCAAACCACCCGGAATATACATAACACAATAATACCTTCCAAAAGGGATTATTAATCATAATAAACCACAATTCATCACATATCTCATAAAATCACCACCGTCAACACGGTATAAAAATCTGAATTTACTAACAAAAGTCAAATAGTCAAAGGACTATAAATGAAATATTCAGAACACAAAAAGGGTAAAGGTTACAGTTAATGTAGTGGTGTACCCATTTTATTAAATAACTTCTGCAACTTTTTATACAGAATAATGTCATGTGTTTTATGCAGAACTAATTGTAATTGGTTCAAGCTCATCAGAACTTGAGTGTTCAAGCACATCCGAACTTGAGTTTCCAATTTTTGATAAACTAAGCTCATATGTATCAAGTTATGATGAGTTAGATTCATCTAATGAATGTGGTGATTTAGAGAAGAGTATTTCTGGTTCGATGAAGAAGAGTGTTTCACAAAAAGACCCATCAAAGGATTTGTTAAAATGGTACGAGGATGTGAAAAATCAGGATAAGGAAGAGATAGATGAAGAAGATGATGAGATAGATGAAGAAGCAGAGGATGAGAAAGATGATTCTGATGAGTTATGGAGTCCAAATATCATTGGAACAACTAGTAAGAGCCTTCTCAGTCCAAAAATGGAGGGAACAAGTAGTAAGTCCACTCCATCAACAAAGAAACTAGTTGAAGAAAGAAGTGAACCTATAAGGAATTGCATCATTGGGTTGGCAAATAATAAAACCTAGGAGATGATTGTAAATGAACGGGTTTTAGTATATATCGTGTTAAGTTAATAGGGTGGGTCGAGTAATTAAATTCAGCCGAGAATATGGTAAAAATAAATTCTGTCCTGGACGGTTGATGAAATTTTTTAGTTAAAAGGGACTGATAATGTAACTTACATGAAAGGGCTAAATGGTCATGGAACCCCATAAAAGGCTAAAAATGGATTTGTATGACCAAAGAAGACAAAATCTTAAGTTTAGAGTTAGAAAAAGATATTGTGACAAGTATGATGATTACGCTTGTGATTTGCCCCTTTTTTATATATGCTTATAATTGTATTAACCAAGTTAAAACAAACCACACTCCCATTGTTCTATGAACCCTTGTTAAGTCTTAACTTTGTTCGCGAGAAAGAAAAAGGATTAAAAACATATAAAATGCAAACTTTTTGAAAAAGATCATAATATTTTTATGTCATTTTATAATATCATTCTATGAATTTTATATTTTTGAATTTATTAGCACTATGCTTGAATTTTATAAAACTCTATAATTGAAACGTGTATATAATGTCCTACATACATTTGATTGCAATGAATGGATTGATAAACTTGAACTTATTTAATATCATATCATAATAAATCAATTGAAAAACCTTTACCTACGAGGCATTTATACCCGTGTGTTGCATCAGGCTTATTTTTTGGAAAAAACTGAACTTTTACTTATGTGAAGCATCGTATAAAAAAATTAAGAATTCTAAAACGTATCTTGGCATTTTTAACATTGTAATAAACATCAAAACATTAAAAAGTTCCATCCTTTAAAACAGTTAAACTACTATAATATATTTATACATAAAAATTTGAAATATAAAAAGAATTATCAAATCTTATTTGTAGTTCTCCATCCTCGTTATATCCTCTTATTTTTCTCTGCAAACATTCAAAGCCTCAAATAAAGAATCCAAAAAGAAAAGAAAAAGGTTAAACCATTTTCCATAACCATTTTTTACACAATTTGTTACTCTACAGGTGTTTATACAATAAGGCTTCAATTCACTGCTTTTTTTACACAATTTGTTTAAAATCCAACAAAGAAATCGAAGAGACTACAAACTTAGTGCTTAGATACCAACTAGTAATAGTGCTCACATCCCATTTTTTGCAGATCATGACGATAATGGGCCCCTCAATATCTACTTCGAGCTGGTCCAGAAAGAAGTGAGATTTGTTATATGTAGTTTGCTTTGACATAGTGTATGTAGATCTTGATTATGGACCGAAAGGTGTATCAATCCTGTATATATATCAAACCAATTGAATGAGACACATGGTATAATTCATTTGTAACACCATATGCATATATAACACATTATCTCTAAAAACTTAACTATTTCATTTGGTTTACATAGATTAAAACTGAATTCAGGTGTGTAGCTGCTCAAAACAAAAACATAAACATAATTCAAAACATTTCACCCAAAGAGGACCAACCATTGCAACAATGTGACAACAATTACATGTGTAAATTTAGTTAAATAAGTAGTTGATCCTTTTTGTTTGCTCTATAGCTTCATATATGCTGCACCTTCTTATTTTAACTACTCCTTGAACACACCAAGCTAAAGAAAAAAAAAGAAAACTCATCGTAATAGTGTCAACTTGCCTAAACCTCCCGTTATCAGCCTAAAATATAGATACAAGTCGTTAAAAAAAGTATGAAGGAAGCTATATTGCGGGAGGAGGCTATCGGAATAGGCAATCAATCTCACTTTAGAAAAAGAAGTTAAAAAAAAAGGCAAGTGAAACGGAAGGTAAAAGGCCTATTCAATAATGACACTCTTTAGAATATTCTCGATATATATTTTCAGTGTTGAACGCGTTACTCATAGTTTTTAAAATCTATACTCAACAAGAATTCGACTTTGCATAACACAACTAATAAATAAATTACTAAATTAAAAGGTTCCAAGATATTCATATTGAGTATCGATGCCACTAACGGAGCTCTCAAATTTAGCCCTTCACGATATACTTCTCCATCTCCATCACTACCATCTTTCTACTTACTTTCCTAGCCATTATCCATATCCAAAAGTGTAAGTTTGATTAAAGCAAGACCAAGCTCAGTAACAGACTCGTATATACTTATAAAAAAGGTGTAAAAAGTGAACAACTTGGGCAAGAATAAAGGTCAACTTCATGATCCCTATGCTTCAACGGTCTCCTTTGCACTGGCGGACGTTTCGCTGCAGTGTAGAACTTGTAAGGAGTTTACGAAAACAAATTCTTTTATGACCAAGATAATATTAAAATTAGAGTAAATTGAAAAAATGGTCTTTGTGGTTTGGCCAAATTACAGATTTGGTCAGTTGAATTTTAAACTTGCAAAAACAGTTCATATTTTAAAGGTTTGGTTCCACTTTTGGTCCTTGGTCGAACTAAAATGACTAAAATACCCCTCTTAACAAATGGTTTTTGTAAAAGAATATAGGAGTATTTTAGTTATTTTAGTTCGACCAAGGACCAAAAGTGAAACCAAACCTTCAAAATACGGACTGTTTTTGCAATTTCGAAATTTGACAGACCAAATCTACAATTTGACCAAACCATAAGGACCATTTTTGCAATTTACTCTTAAAACTAAATCCAACTAAAATCTAGCCGCGAGGTCTTTAGAGTGCATGTTGCGATGGAGGAAAACTATATCTGTTTTACGTATGGCTCATATTATCATTTATATTGTCACTGAGTTAATTAGTTTGCCATGATCTACAACTATTGTAACAAATTCAACCCATAACCTTGTGAATGGGTTAATACGGGGTTTGTTTTATACCAAATAGTTTAAACAAAAAAAGAACCGTATTAAAATATATACGACACTAACCCCAATCTTAGGTAACCCAAATTAAATATTTACCCGTTTTGACCCAGATGACCATATCTAAGATTAAAGTGTA